>CAKAOH010019732.1:0-31430 GCA_916701665.1 Sebastiscus tertius | reverse complement strand
GGCCCCAAAGAGGAGTGTTTTTGAGCACTCTTCACGTCGGTTTTCAATGCATTCCTATGGAGAAAATAATCGCGCGATTTTCTCAGAAACCGCTGCGCGAATCTCTTAGCCAGGTCATAGCACACGATTCCCGATCATTACGCACGTTTTGATGTACTTTTTGTACATGTGCTGGCAACGCTGCGGGAGGAGTAGCGCGGCAAACTTTTTGGGCGGAAGAAGAATATTAAAATTAAGCCCGACGAATAATATACCAGTGTGCTTTGCACAAGGCTTTGCCTTGTGCTTCTAGGCACACTGGAATAATTCTAAAAGAATGGAAGGCCACCAGGGCTCCTTGTTTTGCTAGACAGCTGAGGGAAACTAGTTTCAGGGATTCACCTATAGAGGCTTCGAAGCAACACACATGGTTCCCGAGAAAAATTTGAGTGTATTTGGGGCCCAACTATTAGACACCTTGACTCCTCCGACTGCTAGCTGCAGTCCCTACTGCTTGACATCCAGTTTGGCTATTCTTTTCTGTTCTTTCCCTTATATGACATAAGCGGAAATGTGATTTTATCTTTGTCTGTCTAGTCTGGCTATCCTTTGGTGGTGGGTTTTTTTTTATTAGTATTATTTAATTAATTTAATTTAATTTAATTTATTTATTAATTTATTTATTTATTATTCTGTATGTGGGGTTGGTATGTTTGTGAGTCTGTCTGTAGATGTTACTTTTTTGTTTTTGTTTTTTTTTGTCTGTTTGTGATGAAAATTTAAAAAAAAAAAAGAACAATTTTCTTTGTTCTGATATCAATGTAATCGTCTTCTGAGATGATTTAATCCTGGAAACCTCTGGGTCCTGATCCCCATTTGGATTCTTGTCTATCTTTTAGTTCTTGTCTACCTTCACTTCGTACTGTGAAAGTAACTTTTAGGAGACAGAATTCATTGGTGAAGTTCCGAAACCCACCCACCCATTTGTATTTATTTTTTTCTAAACCCACCCCCAGTTGTGCACTACAGTACATGTTCTCCACACTCTGCGGACTGTGCATTGTATGCATTTTTGCCAACTGTTTCATTTGGCGAATGTAAATACAGCTCAGACACATACATGCATGCAGCTTATCTCATACACAATCAAGCAGCCAGAAATGCACAGACAACACACGATATCACCGCTCAGATGCACACATAGATAAAGTTATGCATACACAGATCCATGCAGTCACAGCTCACACACTAGTGCACACTCAGAACTTTAAACACACGCTCACACACACACATACAGAGACCAAACACCAAAATCTGTAGACGCTGCTCTTTATTAATTATTCTTTATTAATGTTCTTGACATTTTGGGAGGTTGCTCTCTGGTCTTGCTCTGTTTTCTCATCCCTCTCTTCATCACTGTGAGAAGTTGAAAAAAACACACAAAAAGGAAGAGAAGAAGAAGAAAACAGCAGAAACAGGAAAGTGAGAAATCATGCTCTACTATATTGCTGTCTAGAGTTAGTGTACCCTGAAAGCCTGATATATCTTCTTCCTCTGTGCCATCGAGCTCCATTGTTGTTCAAAAACTAGTAACACTCATCAGTGAGTCACACTGTTGGACGTGGCGTTGTGAGTTTCTGCAAGCATGATATGAGGCTGATATGAAACCTATTTTTGGTTCAGAAACATCGTCATTTCACGTATCCTGGTTTACAGAAATGTACAATACCAACATTAGAATAACTACATATTTGTGATCTTTTTTCTAAAGAGTTACGCCTTCATTAGGAAGCCTGAGGCTGAGAGACACAGACAGAGTAGAGAAGTCATAAAGTATTGCGAGACGAACTAACGCCTCGGACAGACCGCCCGTGTGAACAGCGCGTGGCGGCTGCGTCGCGTGGCGGGTGTTCAGACCAGCTGTGTTTCTGCTGCTGCTGTCAGCTCTTTCTTTCTCCATAGAGTTTACCTTTCATAATGGCCATTTCATTTCATTATAAATGTCATCTATATTTATTTTAGACAGAAAAAAGGTTAAGAAACGTGTTGTAATTTGTAAATAATAGTAATAATCCGCAGTGTAGACCGCTGTAACTCACTTACCTGTTCTAAGTTTATGCATGTCTGTAAATGTGGGTTCACTGCAGCCACACGCTGATTTGCCGTTGCAGTCATGACTGCATTTCATGTGTACTTTTGTAAGTGGCTTCCTTGCATGTATCGCTCTACAAGTGCGTGGGTGCTTTATGTCTACGTGCATGTGTAATTGATAACCTGATCCCAGAGGCAAGCATTCAAAAGATGAATATTCGCAATTACAGCATTCTCATTAGAGCGCCTGACCTTCAAGCGAGCTCCCTCTGTATCGATCGTCCCGACCGCGGTCGACGCTGGCCTTTCAGTGGAGATTGCTCACCACCGTCACCACAACAACAACAACAACACGGCCGTTCAGGTGGACCATAATCATCTAAAGAGCAGGGCCGGGGCAATAATCTGTCCTGCTGGCAGTGGTGGGAGAGCGGGTGATGATCAGCAGGATTGAGGAGAGCGGATGTGGAGCAGACAGTTGCACCCTGAAGGTAAAGGAGACAAGAAAGTACAAATTCCAGCTGAATATAAGCAAAGCAACAAAGTCACTGATCTGGGTGAAGCTGGACGGGGGTGAACCAATCCTTTCAAAAAATGCAACTCTGTGCAACTTTTTTGATTAAATGAATACAGATGACGTAACAAAGTCACTGAAAGTGCTGTAAATTTTGGGAGTAGAAGTGGAAGGTAGTGGGAGTAACAATAATTCAAAAACTGTCATGTGAAAGGTCTGCCTGCTTTTAGTGATTTACTCAGTTGTTTTGAGCAGACAGAAATATATACTAGCGCAGTACGTTCACTCAAGCCTGCTGCTTTTAGTGTGGAAGGATTGAAGCTCAGCTGAGCTTGCCAACTCACCCCTCTATCTTAAAGACGGTGATGTCATCACAGCCTTGTCATGCCAGGAAGGAGGCTATAAGCTCATGCTGGGCCAGGGCCAATCAGAGAGAGCTTGCTTCAGAATGTCGTGCACCTGGGGCGGACACATCTTACTGAACACCTGAATGAACAGATGAAATATCACCATGTCAACCTTGACTGAGTTTAAAGGTCCCATATGGTAAAAAGTGAGATTTCCATGTCTTTTATTTTGTAAAGCAGGTTTAAGTGCTATATAAATCCTGTTAAATAATCAAAACACTCACTATACGGAGAAATACACACAGCCTGTATTCAGAAATTGTGCGTTTGAAACAAGCCGTCAGGATTTCTGTCCATTTGTGATGTCACAAATATACAATATTTAGTTCATTACGTGGTTTTAAACATAAACATTCTAAATATGTCCCAGTCTATTTCCTGTTGCAGTGTATATGAATAACATCATCTGACAGGAAGTAGGCATGGACCCAAACTGTTGCCTAGTAACGCAATTCTGTTGCAATTCCGTTGAAACACACTAAAATGGAGCGTTTCAGGCAGAGGGTAAATACAGGTATATTCAGGCCGACAGTATGAGGAAAATAAAGGTTTTTTTTAACATTACAGCATGTAAACATGTTCTAGCAGAAACACAAAATGCACGTAGGAACCTGAAAATTAGCATGATATGGGACCTTTAACCATGCTGTCTCTCTAAGTCTATATAAAATGAGTGCTGCATTTAGAGAGATTATGAATTCAACCCGTACTCACTCCCAACTCGTAAAACAAACACAAGACTTTCAATCAGGAGGCCGCTGTTCATGTCCCATGTGAAACTAAAAGTAACTTTGACTTATTTTGTCACATCATTCTTTAGTCATGGGTCTCGTCGCTATCGTCAGTCCCATGAGTCAGCGAAGTTAACATCAACCTCGACCCTACCTAAGTGGTTGTGTTGCCTAAACCTAAAATTATGTTTAGTTGCTAAAGCACAAATTTTGTGACCCAAAACGGATGTTTAACTTTGCTAATTTCAAATATTGGTCAGGTGATTATGCAACTTTGCACTCCCACCTCGTCATATACCGTTGCTTGGTCAGTGCCCCTCGGTGTCAGAGACCGATCCACAGGGTACCCCTCTTACTAACGTCACTAATGAGTCACGTGACTGAAGAATGACGTGACAAAACAAGTCAACATGAGCCTAAACCTAACTTCCTGTGAAAACGGAAGTTTATTTTGAAAGGACACTATGCATGTAATGAGCGTATATTGATACGTCGTCCCCGGTCCGTCCAAAAGTAACGCTAACCCTTTGCGTCGGTCTACGATACCGAGGGGCCGCTGACCAAGCGGCGTTATTTAACAAGTTGGGAGTGAGAATGTGTCGATGATTCAGGTTTCATTTGAAACGGCTTGGACCATTATTGATGAGCTAGTAGTTGACATTGGTTGTTGGTATCAATTTTTAGTTCTTCAAAGCTGACTTAAAGTTGATCTGCAGTCCTTAATCCCGCCTGCAAAAACGTAGGTTATTGACAACTATATACTTTCAGTTGCCAGTTTTATTGAAGCATGGCACCAATAGCACCATCTTGTGGCCATTAATAACAGTGTCTTGAACGCATTATTCAATCATCACCGATTGTGGGTGGCATCTTCAGACGTGAATAACCAACACTTCTTGCTGGGACTCTTTCAGAAGCTGGGGGCCAGCATTTTGACAAAAATACACCTCTCCTCTGCCTCGAGCCGTCGCCATCTTTGTTCTTTATGTGCTGGTCATCATCCGAGACCACGGATGTATTAAAAGAACTGGATACAGCGTTGGAGGCGCTCCAGCCTCAGTCTGGATCTCTTTCACATGAACGGAGGAAAGGAATTAACTCTGGATTCAGCTGTTAGTGCGTGTTACAACTTTAAAACATTTTTAAATAAGGGCTATTAGAGTGTTCGTACTGGGGAGTTGATGCACTTTAAAAAGATGAGTTGCAGACGTCTCTTTACCAATGGAAGTCTATGGGAAAGAGTATTTTTGGGCCCAATGGCATCACGTGATGGACACAGAAGTTCCAGTACCGCCGTTTGGCCACTAAGAAAGTCGGGATTGACGACCGGCGCTCTTCCTGGGGGCTTGTTCGAGACGCGCCAATCACCTACCGGAGCCGCCAGCCAATGATCTCCTTGTTCTACGCTTGGTTAAAAGCTTACATAGTGTGGGAGTAGGGCCGGGGGGTTGGTGAGGGAATGTGCACAGACATTTGTTGATACAGTATTTGAGGGTCCTTCACATGAAAATCACTCAGTTTGGTGGAAAACAAAAGGAAAGTGGTTTGAACGTGATACTTTGAAACCACATTATGTTCTATTAGTGTTGTGGTAATGACAGGACAGCCTGTGCTGTGATATGGAGGGGTGGTTAAAAATGCACTGTCATGCAGCAATTTGAGCTTCACAGTTGATGAAACTCATGAATAAGTAAATTAATATTACCTATAACATCGGCTGCTCAGGCATAATATTGGACTTGCAGTGTGGGGAGCGTATGCAGGGTATGGATCTAGATGAAGCCATCAAGGAGACTGATTGTGGATCCAACAGCACACATGCTGCTTCATTCTAAGAGCTTATGCATCACTTACATATTATCTCATGTGCTTTCAGAGCGCCTGGTAGAATTCAATTACATCTACTACTGTTCATCATCATTACACTGTGCTATCATGTAGTAACTGGACAATTGTTCCCATGAAGAATGCAATTATAGCAATAACAATTCACTCCGTTATGTACACACAACTACGTCTGGTGCAAACTGTTTGCAGTTGACAGCTTCATGAGGTTTAAGAGAGAATATTTAGATTTATAGTCTGTTGAAGTATGTCAATTCCCAGGGTGCTCTGGGGTTTTCAGAACCATGACCTTTACAGGTGGCTTCGCTCTCGTAATCTAGCGGTAAATAATCTTATTTTATGTATTTTGTTTAGTTTAAGAGGCCTTACTGAAAGTCTAATGTAAATGTTGAAAGTATATTTTTGGTAACATAAAAAATTGACAAACAATTGCATATTATTAGAAAATGTTTCCATGGCAATATTTAGTATTCCCATGCAATGATTGCCTCTACTCATTAATTAGTAAATCATTTTTTTTCTGATTAGAAACTGTTATCAATGTAAGAATGTTATTGCATAAACAAAGAAAATATTAGAAAAGATAACATTCTTTATAATTAGTGGCCAAAGGAAAATATAATAATAATAATAATAATAATAATAATAATAATCATTTTCCTTTGCTTTTTTTTTTCGGGGACCCTGAAAGGGTTAAGCTTTCATGAGAAATATATGGACCCTTTCTTAATTTTAATCAGTTTTTTTATTTGTGTATTTTTAATTATTTGTTGTTCTTTTTTAATTTAATGTATTTCTTTTTTAATTTATTTTACACTGCATTTTATTGTATATACACCTTCTGTGATCCTTGGTTGGACAAACCCTTCACTTAAGGACACGATGGGGACCGTCAGTGAGAGAAATCCTCTGATTGGCTGTTCAGCTTAAACCAATCAGTGCACGAGAAGAGAAACGGACGTGAGGAAAGCAAGACGAGTAAAGTCAAGAGGACACACACAGAAGACTCTTCTCATTGTTCATCTTCATCTCATCTGTTCGTTCCAACACACGGATATTTTGAACATCTGGAATGAAGCTAAGTGGTGAGTGAGAGTGGTGTGAAAAGTTCATGTACGTATCATAACAACGGCTTGTATATCCGCCGTCCTCGGTCTTCTGGTTGACCCCTTTTTGAATGACGAATACAGACTACCGCCACCTACTGGTTTGGAGAGTTATTTCATCTCATGCAGGCGCAGAACGTACGTGCTAACTGGCCGTCAGCTGAGGTCTTTGTGGTGTGTTCTCGTGCAACTTTTTGGCCAAATCAAAGCTGACGTGAGGTGACTCAACTGGTGGCCTTACAGCCCGGACACATCAGGAACGTCAGGAGCGCGTGGCGGCTGCGTGATTCCCGCGTCTGGTGTTCAAAGCAGCTGCGTTTCAGCTGCTACAGCTGCTGCTGTCAGCCCTTTCTTTCTATATAGAGTTTGCTTTTTAATGGCCATTTCATTTCATTATAAATATAATTTATATTTATTTTAAAAAGAGAAAGGTTAAGAAACGTGTGGCAATTTGTAAATAATAGTAATAATCCACAATTAAAACTCCGTACTATATTCATTCATGGAGCTCTCCAAGTCACTGCATGTTCTAGAATACTGTCCAGCATATATTTCAGAATAAAAGCCTTGTGTTAACAAATGAAGGAATACTGTCCACAGAAAAAAATGCTTGAGGGCTTTTATTTTGAAATGAAAGCATGAAGTGTTGATTTAAAAATAAGTCTTTACTTTTTTTTCATCACCATAACATATTCTACAGATAGACATCGAAACTATAGTAATGTTGCTGATATGATGTTAATATACCGTCAATAGATCACTTTCACTGTCTGTTGCTGATGTGAACCGCGCCACAATCGTCAAAAATAGGCGAGACCTCTATTCTCTAGAAGAGACGCGCGTGAGATGCACGCGGGCAGTGTGGCTGCTCTAACCTGTTAACACGGACGCCGAAATAAAAAACAACAGGTAACACAACCGCCACGCGCTGCTGATGTTCCTGGTCGGCTCGGTGTGCCCCCAGACTTAAATGTCAAGTCTTCAGTTGGTGGTGTTCTTCCGCTGCATTATGCTGAATTACACTTGATAGCTGCTCATTTGGTATCATTTGCCGTAGTGTTGAATCAAACACAAATTGAGCATTAGGAACTACTCAGCCTGTTATATTGGATTGGATTGGATTGCCCAGGTGTTTCTATTATTGTGTCCACCCCCATGTGTAGAAAAGATGAAGAAAAAGACGAACACACACAACATGAAAAGCCTATCCTCATGTCCACTCACTTCTTTTAGCCTCTGTCTTAAAGTTTCCAGACACTAATAAGCTTAGAAGCCACTAGCAGTGGATTAAGGGCAGAGGGAACGGCGAGCCACCTTGCTGTGTTCTCTTCTCGTTTCCCTCTTAAATGAAATGAGGCGCAGGCTTCATCTGTGGCTGGCTGGGTAGGAAGGGGACACCAGCTCCCTCGCTGTTCATTTGAAGAGGGTGACACGCAGTGATCTAGTTCCTCTTCCCAGGTCTGTCTAATTACCGGCTTGATCACCGGCCTGACCTTTCACATTCAGGCTGGACAGAAGAAAGCGCCGCCACCTTGATAGAGCTGGATAATAAGAACAGAAGGGCGGGGGTGGGGAGATGTACTGATAGAGTGAGGGAGAAAAAAAAGGGTGGGACTACAAGGCCTTTTGGTAATTGTGCCTTTTTATCCTTTGGGGAAGTAATGAAATGACCCCATGTTACTCTGATCTTCCCTTTCTCTTTGTTTTTTCTCCCACTTTCTCCGTCCGTCTCATGCTTCTTTTACTCTCTTTTTTTCCCGTCTTTCATCTTTTCCAGTCTCTTCTTTCTCTTCATTTTTCTGTCCCCTCTTTCCCTTTTGCTCCATCCATTCAGTCTCTTTCTCTCCATCTACGCATTTCTCATTGTGTGTTCTTGAGAAACGTCCAAGTTCGTCCAAGTACCGGCCCAATTAAAAGTTCACATTTTGCAGAGTACGATCCAAATGCCAAAAAGGCTGCTCGCTCCCCTCATTGTATCGGGGACGCTGTTGGAGCTGGTTGGTTGTGTGAGCCTGCGGTAGACGAGTATCTGAGCATGCTTTCCAAATCAACCAGTGGTGATGGAGAAGGATGTGATCCGAGAGCCCGTCCCACCAATGGCAACATATAAACTGCGATTTCCGACTGACTTTAGACACCTTTCACTAATTATAATAAACGCTATACTCACGCCCGATGCGTGAGCCTGAAAGAGCATTGCACATGTATCTGCAATTTGCAAATTACAGTCATTTTGTGAATGACAGTAATTTGTTTCTGTTTGTTGGTTTTCCGTAATGACTTGAAGGTGTCAAACTGTTATTATGTCAACAAAATCTGTTTGTTTCTGGAGGGAAATTAATGTTCAGATTTGACGTATGTGGTCAATTTATTTTCCTTCTGTCTCTGTCTCTGTCTCTGCCTCACTCTCTCAGGTTGGTCAGGTAAGTCAAAAAGTTCCACTTGAACTTCCAGTCCACTTTTGTTAAAACACACACACACATAGAGCTGATCTGTAGACCTGACACGTTGGTAAATGTGTGAGGATGAAAAATATCAGTGAAGGCTGGAGGCTAATCCGCCTCTTCCTCTTGTTCCTAAAGGAAGACGAGTAAAAGGGAGGAGGGATGATCGTGCTGCCATGCTGCTTCAAACCCAGCGTGTCACCACACAAAATCTCTGACAGGTGCACACTGCAGAGAACTCGAGATATAGCACATTCATTACTGGTACATTCTACACGGAGAAGAAAAAAAGAACAATGAAACCTGTTTTTCTGTGATAAAGAAACAGCTTTGTTTCATTTCAAATTTGAGATTCAGTGTTTGTGCCGGTCAGGGGGGCTTTACATCTATGACCTGATAGGAGGAGTTCAGATTAGTAATAAAGGGGGTGTGAGGTGTCCTGTGTGGTAAGGGTTGTTGGCTGGACTGCAGAGGACCAGCCCTACAAACACAAAAGTCCGTCACTGACTGACTGACTGACTGACTGACTGAGCGATGAAGTTACAGGATTGGTCGCCAACTGTTGGAGTTTCCTCATTGGCCGTTGCTCTTTCAAAATGAAAAGGCGGAGAACAGTTCTGTGTTTATGTTTTCTGGGGAGCGTGTCAGTGGTTCAGTGTATCATTACATAGTGTTGTTGCTGTACATGTGCTATTATTTATGTTCGTTTAAGTTACGTAATGTTGTGCTTCGTATTGTGTTACCGTACATTCACACCAAGCGCCAAGCAAATTTTTGCCTGGACAACCACTGTTACTGCTCTGTACAGGTTGTGGAAGTCACAGATATGTCAGAAAACCAGACGGCGTCGTGTCTGGGTTCATAACGTCACCCGGCGGCGAGCTGTCTTCACATACAGTACCATTGCACTGACTATCTAGCAAGCCACACGTCGCTACTGCGGTATGAACCCAAAATAAACAGACTGTGCTGTGATTTCATTGCAATAAATGGACCAAAATGATGCCGAAATAACGATATAATGATGTTGATTTGTAAAAAGACAGAATTCATGCTTTGTCAGGTCTGTCTGTAACACAACAAGCAAACAACTTTTAAAATGCTTGTTTTCTGAACGGAGTCCGGATCGATCAGTGCCAGGCTATGCTAACATTGCAGCTGCTCCATCAACACTCAACATAACGTCCTGTGGGCATAAATACGGCAGCGGCGTTGTTGTAAACGGATCAAGAGTGAAGCCGAAATAACGACATAATAATGCTGATTAGTAAAAAGTCTGAATTCATGCTTTGTCGGGTCTGTCCGCAAGACGACAAGCAAACAACTTTTAAAATGCTTGTTTTCTGAATGGAGTTTGGATCGATCAGTGCCAGGCTATGCTAGCATTGTAGCTGCTCCATTAACACTCCATCTGGGAATAAATACGGCAGCAAGAACATCAGTGATGACAACGGATGAATCTCAACGCTGATAAACTTTCGCGACGTATGTATTTATTGTTACACACCACTTATATGATGAATGCTTTTGATACACATGCTTTAATAAAAAAACCTGAAATACTTTTAACCTTGCATACTGTATGTCATGCTAATACCTTTTCACCTTGTATAAAATGTAGAATATACTGACTAGTACATGTTACCATTTACTATTACTGATGCTAATGGTACAACTACGGTTGTACCATTAGCTCATGTTGTCTGGATCAAGGAATGTCATTTGCTTCATTATAAGTTGTCTCTCAATCAAACATTAAGATATAAGTGGAAAAAAACTGTTCATAAAACATGATAGACATGACCTCTGACTATTTGTGTAATAATTTAGCCACAAATTCACAGACTGACCAGATAAGGTCCAGACAGAACTCTGTTTTGTCCAAGTCTTGTTTTCAGTCTAAAGCCTAGTTCAGAGGTTTGTTTTAGTCTGGACTCTGGTAGTTGATGAATGAATCTGTTAGTGTGTGTTGTGCTGTTTGGTCCAGATCGTTGCTCTCCACACACTCTGGGAACTAAACCGTTAAATTTAACATGTCGTTATGAGTGGAGTCTCTCATATTTTCAACATCTGTTAAGATTTGAAAAATCTTTTATTGCGGGCCAGCCTTAACAGAAGAATGTTCAGACTCAAAGAAATTATTAATGGAATTGCCCTCTCAGAGAAATCCTTCCCACTCAGGTTGATTTAAATAGCGCGGTGTGTTTGCTGAGCAAAAAAAACAGCTTTTCTTTCTGCGCTGACGCTCCTCTGAAGCCAGCCAAGTGAAAGCAGGACTTGATTTACTTTACTTTGTTAGAGGTCACACTTTGACTAATAAGTGCCGTCACTCTTGTGCAGCCTTTTGAATTCCTTTTCAAAAGGCTTTCTCGTAGGATTCCTTGAAGCCCGGTTTTGGAAACCTGTTGGTGTTTGTAAACTCTTCGATCCCGATGATGAGAGGACATCGCCAGCGTGGGTCAAAGGCACTGAATGAAACACACACGCCCATACGCGAGCGGACACACATCCGCGTTTGACATTTTCATTTAATTAGCAGTTACCATGCGACTAAGTAAAGCTCCCAGGCACTCTGGCAGGAAGCAGCACCCTGATTATCTGTTTAAGCTGCATTGTGAGGCACACACACAAACACACACACACACATACACATCATTATCTTTCGACATGGCGATCAGGAATCAAAATCGGCAGATGATCAAATAAACGCAGCTTGGAGCGGTTCAAAAACATGTAGCCTGATGCTACCAAGCTGCCATCAGTGATAACCGTCATGGCACATGAAGGACGGTCCCTTGGAAGTGTGCAGATCCTCTGTGATAGCGTACCACAGGGAAGACCGGCGTGTCTTTCAAGTGTGTTTCTGGCCGTGTACCACCCCCATCCCCCTCCACACGCTCCCTCAGACTCTCCCCTTCCACCTCTCCTACCCACAGGAACAACAAGGACTACAGTTGTACCATTAGCTCATGTTGTCTGGATCAAGGAGTCCCCCACAACCCCCAACCGATGCTTCTCAACACCGTCATCCAGGAGTAAATCATGGCTTGACACTATTCATTATCGCTGACATCTGGAGTAAGTTACCATCTCTGTGCTGTTTGTCTGGGCAGCGGAAGAACGCGGCGGCATTTGGTGATAAACAAGGAGAGAGGGATGAGTTTAATGGCCAGAGGTGACAGATGCCTCAGCCCGACCTGCATCGACACCACAAACACCGGCTCTGCAGGAACATCAGACGCTACTCCATCACTGCTTATGGCTGCGAGATAAGAGATGGACGCAAAGCTCACACTGTGGCAGAGAAAGGGGGGAGGGGGGGAGCGGCAAAACACAGAGCTCAGTACAGTCCTGGAAATTTAAAATGCATACAGTTCTTTTCCTTTACTGTAGATTGGAATTGTCCTAGTAAACTGTAGAACCATGCCAACTTGCAAATCCCCCTCATCTCCAAAGGCCCAGACAAACCAACCTGACGTCAAAGAACTAGTGCCGACTGTTGAGTCGCCTCACATCTCCTTTGTCTTGGCCAAGAAGTTGCACGAGAACACGCCGCCAAGACGACAGCCTGCGGCCAGTTAGCACGTACGTTCTGCTCCTGCGTGAGAGGAAATAACTCTCCACACCAGCAGGTGGCAGTAGTCTGTATTCATCATTCTAAAAGGGAAACAGGAAGAGTGAGGACGGCGGATATACAAGCCGTTGTTATGATACGTACATGAAACAAAGCGGCGTCTGCCGACCATTTTCACACCGCTCTCACTCTCACTCACCACTTAGCTTCAGTCCTGATGTTCATGTCGCTGTGAAGATATCCGTGTGTTGGAACGATCAGATGAGATGAAGATGAACAATGAGAAGAGCCTTCTGTGTTTTTCCTCTTGACTTTACTCGTCTTGCTTTGCTCACGTCAGTTTCTCTTCTCGTGTACTGATTTGTTAAAGCTGAACAGCCAATCAGAGTGATTTCTCTCACTGACTTCAGCATGTTGAATCAGCTGAAAAACCTTAGACACGGGTAGACCAGAGCCGACGGTGCGAGACACACCGCAAAAACCAGGCCAACAGCCGACCGCCGACTTGGTGTGTCGGGGCTTTAATTACTCTCTGTGTGTCACCATTGTTTGGAAAAGGTGGCGGTGTCGGCGCCACGGTGGTCCCCGAGGACCGCCGGTAGACAAACACTTTGTAATATTAGGTTCATAGAATGCACCAGAATTCACTAAATGTAGGATATTACTACTGCCGGTTAAAAATAACCAGCACAAAGGATTCTATAGGATATGGGATCCATGGATCACCTATATAGAATCTTCTCAACCTAACCTTTCTATGGTATTTACTTAATTATGAATTATTATTTTCTATGTGCTGTTTTTTTTTCTCTACATCTATTTAATTAATTAATTTATTTATTTATTTAAGGTTTCTATCTTACTACCATGAATTATATAACTGTAGAACGTATTACTTTTAATTCTAACTAACTAATTCAATTATTTCTTTTATTTTTTTCTGTAACTTTCCCTCTAGGAGTGGGAAGAAAGCTGGACATGTCTCTGTGTGGGAGTGTATATATATGTATGTATATATTAAATGTTAAATGTAAGATATCATTTTGTTTGTATTATAGCACCGGTGTTATGTTTTGTTATGTTTGTTATGTTGTGTTTGAAAAAAAGGAATAAAAGGAATTTTCCATAAAAAACAACAACAACACATTTGGTCTTTGCAAACAGAAATGGTGTACGTGTTTATATGTATATAGAGCGGAAAAGTGAGATTCAACACGTTCTCACTCCCAACTTGTCAAATACCGCCGCTTGGTCAGTGTCCCTCGGCATCGGAGACCGACACACAGGTTACTCCTGTTACCAGGGACGGCGTATGCGTAGTGCATTTTCAAAATAAACTTCCGTTTTCACAGGAAGGTTTAGGCGACAAACCAACTCGGTTAGGGTTAGGAAACGGTCGTGGTTGACGTTAGCTTCACTGACACACAGGCCGGACGGGTCACATGACTAAAGACTTACATTACTTTTAGTTTCACTCAGGGCACAACCACCGGCATCTTGGTTGAAAGTCTTGTGTTTGTTTGACCCTCGGTTTCCGATGCCGAGCGGTACTGACCAAACGGCGATATTTGACGGGTTTGGAGTGAGAACACATCACAAAGTGGTCACTGGAGACGCATTCTAATGCCAGGTGTGAACAGACATATTTAGAGCGGTCCACTTGGTGATCGGATCACCCACGTTAAAGGTCCTGAATGGACTGGAAATCTATGCAGTCTATGATTTCGGTTTCCTGATTTTCAACCTATTTTAGCAATACGTGAGTTAGGAGCCGTAGAACGGAGAGTCTGATTCTAGTTGGAGGACAAACATACATCCCAGGGCATTATTGAGCTGCACTAATTTCTTTGCTTAAAGGACACAAATATATAAGCACGTTCTCAGCTGGGAAATAAGATATGAATGAATCCACAACTGTTATTAAAGTGAAATAAAGTTAATCCAGCAACGCTGCAGAGAATTATCTTTGCCGGAGAATCCGATCCAACGTTTCTCTCTAGTTATATCAAATATCAGATGAAGCACTCTCAATTGAAATCTTCCTTATGTGGACGATAATGAGTTTCCTGCTTGAATCCAATTTAAGAGCCTCTAATGGACCCATAATGTTTCCCCGCATGGCAAATTAACAGCCATGCATGAGGCTGTGGCACAGAAAAGAGACACTTTTACTCACTTTTAAACTCAGTGATTTGCCTTTTCTCCCCAGAAGAAATAACACATGGGGGAGGAGAACGTGTTAAAAAAAGAGCGAGGGACTCAAGAAATGAGGCGCAATTATTAATATTACTCCACACACAGCTGGGTTTATTGCATACATGCGCTATTTAAATATTGGCTTTCACAAACAATATTGGATGGTTATAGCGCATTAATGAAACGCAGGCAGAGAGTCTTGATCAGAGGATCAGACATAGGCCTCTTTTATGTGTTTTTTTGTTGTTGTTTGTATGTAATGATACAGTCATAAGTGACTGTTCTTTGGAGCGCTTTCATCTGTAAGGCCGGTGAAATGACTGATCCTATCTGCTCATATTGATATCCATCACACCCAATAACAGTCGGGAGCGGTGAGTCCAGCAGCAGCGTGTTATCAGGCTTCACACCCCATCCTCCACTTTTCATTTCTACAAGAAGTCACGCTGTACAGCTCAGGAGGCGGACTCGCAGTGCTGGGAACACCAGAGCAGGTCAAAGGTTCCATTCCTGCAGCATTTCCTTAGCAAACACTTTGCTTTTAAGCTTTACTTAAGACTTCTACAACACTTCTCTTTGGCCTTGTATATTTGAGCCCATGTACAGTATTCCTGTGCAAAGTAGGAAGTTTGGTCTTTCTGTTTGAGCAATAGACGTTATTTTCTCGGTGTCGGTGCTGGAGCTGAGGCGAGATCGGCCGGTGCCGGTTGACGGCGCACCTTCAAAACATCCCGAAACTGCGATTCAAACGCTGGACTTCGGCAACAGGTCTTTCTGTCCACCGGTGTGCTGTTGCGGGCGTGCGGCGGTGCGAATCATTGGTGCAGCAGCAGCAGCCAGACGGCCGCCTCGCCAGGAGGAGACGGTGAAGAAGAGAGCAAGAGAGAGAGAGTCAATGTGTTGAGATAATTCTGGTCTCATTCGTGGTCTGATAAACAGTAAATTCATCAAATTCAGTACCACATAGCGTTAGCTGTTTTCATCTAAACTAATCATCTGGGTTGCAAATCAATGCAATCTGGTTGCCATGGTAATGAATTACGTCAGATTATTAACCACACTCCCATTCTCTGTTTTAAAAAAGAAGGAAGAATTACTGGCTGGAGGGGGCCTTTAATGATGTGCTAACGAACTCTGCTAATGTTAGCCTTACAGGTTTTTATGCAAAAACATAACATTTTAGAAAAGCATAGCTCCTTCCAACCTCTCCGAATATCACTATTACATAACGTCTAACCATGACTGGAAACGAAGACAATCTGAAACGATTGCATGACAGTCTATGGAGCAGGGCCAGATAGCTGTCGGACTTTAGTCGGTAGCTGGCCAATGCAACGCTATGATTGGCCAGTCTGTGTTTGAGGGGCGGGACTTAGCGAAAGGTCAGTTTGGAGGAGACCCTGAGGCTGAACCAGAACAGGCTGTAGTGATTACATACCTCACCTAGCCAAGGAACACACTCATGATCCCACTGGAAGAGCTGAAGCACGTGGCAGTGGAGAAGAACACTTGGGCAACAGCGTCACACCTTATTAAAGGTCCAGTGTGTAGCATTTAGGGGGATCTATTGGCAGGAATGGAATATAATAATAATAAACATGTTTTCTTTCATGTATAATCGATTCAAAATGAGAATTGTGTTTTTGTTCCCTTAAAATGAGCCGTATATATCCACATAAGGAGCGGCTGCCATGTTTCTACAGTCTACAGCCTTTCACGATTTTGCCAGCGTAATTCCCACACGTACTCAGGAGAAGTTTCAGTTGGTTGCAATCTGCAACCTCACCGCTAGATGTCACCGAATCCTACACACTGCACCTTTAAGTAATACATAGGCTGCTGTGGATGCTTGAAATCTGATGTTGCATTGTTTCAGGTTAGCAGCTCCCTGTTGTATAAATTAATAGAATTATAAATATGTAATCAATCTTCACATCATTGTCTAACTCTACTTTGAACCCATGACTTGTTTTTTAGGAGTGAGGATGCATCATATTTTCAACGTATTTGGCTGAAGGTGCAGATCAGAACCGGTGGCTGCAGCACTGAATTATTGTTTTTAGGAATTTGCTCCCATTTTTCCTGATAAACCTTATCTATTTCAAGTAAAGCCTGGAAAACTGAGAGCTGTGTTCATGATAATTCACTGTCTCCAATGATGCTACATGACAACTCTGGCTGAAGCACTAATGGTTATATAGGGCTGATGGAGGCCGGCATATTGGTTACCACTAACAGCCCAATATAACATGATAAATTGGGTGAATTGAGAAGGCAAGCCAATTAGATATTCATGCTCAGACAAAATGGATGTGCTCCCTTGTAATGAGACAACAGGCGTGTGTGTGTGTGTGTGTGTGTGTGTGTGTGGTGGGAACACTGGAGGGTGAGAGAGGATGAAGAGAAGCAGGAATACGGGATGCTGTAGGTGTAAACGAGCTGTTAAGAGGTGTGAACGTGATGAGCGAATGAACATCGACGAGAAAGAAAAAGAGAGAAAACAGAAGATTGGGATGAGTGGAAAAAAGAAGGGAAAGCCGGAGGAAAAAGGGATGAACAAAGAGTAAGAAGTCAGAGTCAGCTGGGCTCCTCTCTGTCCCAGTAGAGTGCAGCTGCTTCTTACCTCTAATAATGCCGTCCCATTAATACCACTTACCCGGCTGACACAACACTAATTACTGAGAAAGACTGGAGGTGGGTAACGGGTAGACCAGCAACTGTAGTAGTCTCTAGAAACACCCCTTACACAAACAGAACCACACATACTGTAAATGTATACATAAATCAAATACACAGCTACTTGTGTATAACTCCTGGGTCTCTGTTGTAAGTCTATATGAAGCCAGTGCTTCTGCAATGTTGCATGTGTCTGATTATTGGCTGTCAATTTCAAGCCTACTGTGTTAAAGGTCCCATATTATAAAAAATTGGGATTTTCATGTTTTTTTATTATAAAGCAGGCTTAAGTTCTATATAAATACTGTGAAAGTATCGAAACACTCAATTCACAGGGAAATACACACAGCCCGTATTCAGAAACTCTGCATTTGAAACAAGCTGTCAGGATTTCTGTCCATTTGTGATGTCACAAATATACAGTATTTAGACCATTACACAGATTTAAACTTGACATTCTAAATGTATCCCAGTTTATTCCTGGTTGCAGTGTATGTGAATGTCATCAGCTGACAGGAAGTACACATGAACCCAAGCTGTTGCCTAGCAACGCAATTTGGTTGAAATTTCGTCGTAATTCCATCGAAATGCACTAAAACGGAGCGTTTAAGACAAAGGGTGAATACAGGCATATTCAGGCCGATAGTATGAGGAAAATAAAGTGGTTTTTTTAACATTACAGCATGTAAACATGTTCTAGTAGAAACACAAAATCTAAGTACGATCCCGAAAATGAGCACGATATGGGACCTTTAAAACCCAATGTTATAGATGGGCTTTCGTCCCGTGCGTCACGTTATAATCAGCTGTTCGTTCATGTCACGTGTTCACAACGTTCAGTGTCATTTTCACTGTACAAACTCAGTAGTTTGAAGCCTAACCATGTAGTTCCTTCCTAAACCTAACTATAGTGGTTTTATAAACCAAAAATAAAGTGTTTGGTGAACATGGTAAACATAACTGTAAAACCTGCAGCGTGTTTCTACTGTAACTGTGAGCAGGTAGATAAAGTCGGTGTTAACAGCTACACGTGTCTAACTCCAGCTCTCCTGTAAAAGTAATGTTACAGCTGTGCAACATCTGTCTTAACTTCTGGCTCTCCATTGTAATTATGCCATAAATTCTCAAACTGCAGAGAGCCGGGCCTTTATTTTTAATTCCCCTTGTTTTATGAGTATGAAACAGAGTATTCCCGCGTAGCTGCCTCCAGCTCTCGACAAAACTCTGACGGGTGTCTTCGTGGTAAAGACTATTTTCTAACTAGTCTTGCATGGCCAGCACTACTTTATCTCCACAGCACTGAAGAAAGGTCTGGCTCTACACATTACCATTCTGGTATAGGGGGAAACATATTCTGGCTTGTCTGTATGTCTTTTAACCTTTATTCAGCATAATGGACATTTCCACAACAGTATTTACAGTTGGCCAATGTTTGTGTTTTGTAGACTCAACCATTATTTGAATACTTCTTTAATAAAATACTCAACGAGAGCTACAGATGCCGTAGACGAGGCCATGCAATGATGGTAGAGTCGATACTAGGACAGTACCAAATGTTTTACATTTGAAGCTTCTATTGAGGATTTCAAATGAAGCTTTGAATGTTTGTCATCATATTTTATGATGTCATCAACCTAAAAAAAATATGATTTTGTGTTCGTGCAGTTATAGAATTATAATTTACGGTGCAGTTTGACTTTTGGACTGAGAACTGAGACCATTACAGAGATGACTGTGAGAGAGAGAGAGAGAGAGCAGCCTGTTGTATAAATGCCACAATAATGTGCAAGGCGTTTAGCGTGCAATAAGTACGCCTTTCTTGATTTCCACATCTTTTGTACGCCATGTATTCTGTACTGACTGCAATGATTAAGTATCCACATATAAATGCTACGGTAAGAGTTAGTGACGTAGTATAAAAAACAAGGAAGACCCCTAATGGTGGGCCGGTCCAACAAACACAGGACTTTTAACCACAGGAAAACCCGTGTCCGAGACCGCTGTTTTTTTTTTTTTTTTTTTTTTTTTTTTAAGTTAAATACGTTGGTGATGTTTGTCAAGTTTTTTTATTGACGTTTGTAACGTGTGTCCGTAGTTGGGTTACGTTGTTTTCCGTACATATTTTACTTATTTTAAGTCCAACCATGACGTTTTCCCTTACCCTAATTGTACTTCTTGCTTACTGCGGACCTTTGCATGGCGTACAAATGACACGTGAAAAGGCGTACTCATGAAACGCAGAATGTCTCGTGTAATGTCGCGGAATTAATACGTCTGCCATTTAATAGTAACTTGTTACGTTTCAGCGTTCCCTACTGAGAAAAGTAACTGGTTTGAGTCCTTACAGAAACACTGCATGCAACAGTCCACCTTCCACCTTCTCTCTCTGCAACCCGGTCTCATCCCTCACTGGCTTCCCACCCTCAAACCTTTAAAGGGGAACTCCACCGATTTTGTACACCAAAGTCTGCTTTCAGGTGTTGGAAAGTTCTTCTGCATATGTAAAAAACAGTTTTATAAGCCTTTAGCGTCTCCAGTGGGAGCTGTGGGAAGTCTGTGGGAACATTTTTACAATTCAAAATATTTCCATATTATGCCAAACCATATTATCTGTTACTCGGGTATGTACATTTGTGGCATTATTTAAATGGGCATGCATGTAACAACACAGTATGTGCACACAGCCATTATTCATATGCAAATCTATTCAAAGACAAAACATACACTACATAATGAGAAAACCATCTTGTAGGCTATATATGACCACATACAGGCATGCACCATATTTTATTAAAATGGTTGGTTGATCATCAGTTGACATTAAGCTGACCAATTTATTTTATTTGACAATAAATCATTGCCGGCCTCCCCTGAAGCAGATATTGAATGTGTCCGTCCTGTAGTGGGGGATGGGCTGATGCTTAAACACACAGGTTCTGCTATGTATGGCTTTATTCAGATTATAGAAGTATGGGATCTTTACTTGTTACTGATTGGTCTTAAAGGTTTGTAACAATTCCCTAAAAAACAATGTATAGACTGATATAGAAATAAGCTCACTCAATCATCATTTATGACCCACTGGGAGTGTGTGATGGTGTCTGCCTGGATTCATCTCTTTTCTTCTAGCCCAGTCCTACAGCCGTTCCTGAATAGTCACGAAATCTAATGTATTGATTCAAATTTATTTTTTTTCATGATGGTCAGCGCAAAATCAATTCCAATGTAATCCACGTAATTGTGAACCGGGAAGTATAGCATAAAGAGCCGCGATCGGCGCATAGGGAGGCGGTCGGAGTGGATGGGTGGGTCAAAAAACACAGGGCTTTCACCCAGGAGGCCAGCGTTTGTCTCCATTGTGAAACCACAGGTCAACGTTGATTTATTTATCATGTAACTTCTGTACTTAGGTTACAGCACTTGCGGTGTTATTTAAACCGCAACCGCAATCTTTCCCTAAACCTAACTAGTTTTATTTTGAAAAGACTGTAGAAAAAATTGACATGGTGCTGTACATTCGTAGGAAAACACACAAGAAATATGTTTTTGAAAGTCGTGCTCAATTTTGTGACTTCTTCACCAACTGCTGTGAGACTGTGTTGTTTCTTCTTATTTTGCCGTGTTCGAGACTCTTTTGGGCGTCAGCAAAGAACATCTCTCTGTCACTTGATCACACTCTCGTATCACACACATTACATTACGCTACTCTGATACCAATGTAATGTGTGAACATGTGGATACCTGGTAGACTGTTAAACTCACTATGGGAAACTAAACTCACTAATGCTGCATTGTTCACAACAAATCCTTGTTGGAATCGGCAGGACGAGAGTTAGTTAACGTGAGGTGTCATTGATTTACATTATGATGCATTCAGGCTCTATTCAGAAAAATGAGTATCGGGCTATGGTAAATGTAACGTTATCACGATGTGTTCAAATGTAATGTAATAAAGGCTTTGATGAGAAACTTAAATAAATCCAGTTGTTTGAAGGAAATGTTTCACAGCAATAGAAAATAGATAATAGAGAGAGAATTATGACCTGTTTGACTTCTAACAACAACCAGTGTGTAGATGGTAAAAAAGGAGTGGATGTTGACTGTCTTTTACTGTGGTGTCGAGAATCGTGGAATTTCACTTCAAGGTTCTTTATTTGTTATTTGTCAATTCCAGCAAAGCAGTCATTGGTAATGAAAATCTTTGGACTCAGTATATACTGTACTTTATATATAAAAGGGGTAATGACACAAGTAAATCCATCCATTATCTGTAACTGCTTATCCTATTCAAGGTGACGGGGGGGCTGGAGCCGATCCTGTCCAGGGGGTTCACCCTGGACAGGTCTCCAGACTGCACCTAAATTAAGAAGTTTGGCGCACCAGTGCAACCAATGAAAAGAGGTAGTCTGGAGCCCTGCATTTGTTTCTGGATACTTTAGAACAGGGGTCAGCAACCTTTACTATCAAAAGATACATTTTAGGCAAAAAATGTAAAAAATCTCATCTCAGCAATGTGATGAAGGTAACACAGTTTATAGTCTAAGTATATAGTATACAAGTCTAATGCAGTGAGGGCCAAAGAGACAATGGACTACGGAGTATTATGGCCACGTTGAGGGAAAAAACATCTGAGATTTCCAGAATAAAGTCATATTACTAGAATAAAGTCATAACTTAACGAGAAAAAAAGTTGTAATATTACGAGAATAAAGTCGTAAATCTACGAGAAACAAAGTCATAACTTTACGAGAATAAAGTCATACCTTTACGAGGAAAGAAAGTCGGAATATTATGAGAATAAAGTCAGAACTTTACTAGAAAAAAGAAAATAGCACATAAAATTACTACTTTATAATATTATGACTTTATTCTCATAATACTACGACTTTTTCTCTTAAACTTCTGACTTTATTCTCATAATATTCCAACTTTTTTTCCTCGTAAACTTGTGACTTTATTCTCGTAATATGACTTTATTTTCGAAATCTCAGATTGATTTTTTTTCCTCAATGTGGCCCTAATACTCCGTACCATAGTCGTACCATAGACCTACAACATGATGAATAAAAATGAAAATATAAACAAAAAAACAACTATTCATTTCCATGTTTATAAATCGACAGGGGGCCACTGGAGGGGGGCTAAAGAGCCGCATGTGGCTCCGGAGCTGCAGGTTGCTGACCCCTGCTTCAGGCCTATATGTTTGTACATACTGTATGTTGACTGATATATAATTGTCTGCCAATTATAAATCCTTTTTGCACTCCAGCGATCCGTGGTATCTAAACACATCACATCCATGATGGACTTTAGACTACGCTGGAGTTTTGTGTCTTGATTGTAGGTCAACCTTGGCAGACGTTCGCACGAAGACGTACGAGATCCCCGCCTATAAGATCTATTATCTAGCCGGTGAATGGAAGTTAGCGGGAGGGCACTTTTCATGGGCTGCCACAAAGAATAATACAGTATTTCTATGGCTTTTTCTCCAAACAAAACAACAGACAACAGCAGAGGGAGAAAAGCAGCGCAATAACCTTTACCTTCAACTGTCAGAAACAAAGCTCCGGTGGATATCTACTGAACGGCAATCACATTGCTTTTTCTCTCTCTCCTCATTCTACTCTCTCTCTCTCTTAGACACACACACACACACACACACACACACACACACACACACAGCTCTCAAGGTAACATGAAAGGCCCCGGCTGATACAGAGACATTTTAGGGCCCTCATCTATCTCCCATGGCCAGGAGCTCTAGCGCTTAGCAAATGTCAACAGAAAATAATGCACACACAAAGGCAATCTTATTTGTTAAAGAATCGCTCTAGGTCACCGCAATTCAGCCGGGCAACGCAGAGGGAGAAGAGCCACCAACACAGCACTACAAAGACCTCTGTTTTGTTTTTCAACTCCTCTGTTTCTCTCTATTCCTGGTAATTCCCCCTTCATTTCTTTTTTTCCCTCTCCACCTCTGTCTCTGTTTGTCCCCGCTGCTGTGAAACAAATAAATATCCTTCCGGTGTTCTCCAGCAAAAGCTCATCTGGTCAGAGACTTTTTTTTTTCCTCCTCCTTTCGCTTAATCCCTCTCTCTCTCTCATCCTCCGTATTTCCCTTCTAATAATCAGTTCCATTTTGAATGTTTTGATGAGTGTATTCCTCCGCATTATGTATCGCCGTTGCACGGCAGGTAGCTAATCAACTAAAACATTCTCTCTATTATTGCTGCAGCAGATGAGCTCGGGAAAAAAAACTGGTGAATTCAATAAAGCGCACACCTTCGAGGGGCTTTAATTTAGATTTCTTCTCTGCCCCGCTTCCTCTCCCTCTCTCATTGTGTTTATTTGTCCTCATCCGAACATCCACACCACTTCTCAATGTTCTCTTTGTGTCATGTTCTTTCCTCACTTCAGAATCATGCAGCAACAAAAACACTTTGATTTGTAATAATATTTCCCCAAATGTCAAAGTTCTAATCGAATAAGCTTTGTGATTATCAAACAGCTGGTGTGTGGCAAAATATCCCAGATCTTGGTTATAAAACTGATGCAATAGTAGCTAATAGTTATAGTGTGGTACTTTAAAAGCCGTTGGTTCTGCATTTACTCTACTAAAAAGAAACACTCATCTTACGTGGAGACATGTGATCTGATTGTAAGAGCATAGCAGTCTTTACATACCTATAAACCCAACCAGCTCAGTCAATCAACCAATCAGAGCCCAGCAGCTGTCAATCACTGCTTGCAAACGGTCAAACTAGGCAGCACTGATCAAACATGAATCGATATTCGGTTACTGTTATGCCTTAAAAAAAACATTATGGTTTGGCTTAAAACGGTTACATTTGTTACGTCACTAAACTACAGATGTAAATTAAAATAAGTGAATGTAGACGTTTGGTTTCACACGGTACACGAACAGCAGCCTCCTGGGTGAAAATCTTGGACTTCGGCGGACTATCATTGGTGCCATGCAGTGAGCAACCTCCGAGTCTGAGACGTGGAGCCAATGTGGGAAGTCTCTTAAACTACACCCACTTCTTATATACAGTCTATGATTAGCACTCACAGCTGTTGAGCTAGCAGCTTGTGGAAGAGGCAGCAGGTAGGCAGGTAGACAGACAGGTAGACTTAGGCTTAGGCACAGATACCAGATTTTTATTTGTTGATTGCTGTCGGGATGTAGGCCTACTGAGAATTTCAACAAATATAACAAAAAATGTATTTGAACAACTCTACCAACCATATCTTTAATAGTTTCGAGTCTTGGTCCATTTAGGCGATTTGGAAAGTTTGGGATTTCTAGATTTGAGCGCAATACCAAACATGTTATTGTAGACTGATGAGAAGATTATCCTGTATCTTTTGTCACTGTCTCTCTCAGTGATCCTGAAGCATTGAAACCAGTCTCACTGTCTCTCTTCATGGTCCTGAAACCAGTCTCACTGTCTCTCTTCATGGTCCTGAAACCAGTCTCACTGTCTCTCTTCATGGTCCTGAAACCCAGTCTCACTGTCTCTCTCCGTGGTCCTGAAACCAGTCTCACTGTCTCTCTCTTCATGGTCCTGAAACCCAGTCTCACTGTCTCTCTCCGTGGTCCTGAAACCCAGTCTCACTGTCTCTCTCCGTGGTCCTGAAACATTGAAAAAGGTCTCACTGTCTCTCTCCATGGTCCTGAAGCATTGAAACAAGTCCCACTGTCTCTCTCTATGGTCCTGAAGCAATGAAACCCAGTCTTACTGTCTCTCTCTTCATGGTTCTGAAACCCAGTCTCACTGTCTCTCTTCATGGTCCTGAAGCATTGAAACAAGTCTCACTGTCTCTCTCAGTGGTCCTGAAACAAGTCTCACTGTCTCTCTCAGTGGTCCTGAAGCATTTAAACAAAGGCCCAATTCCAAGCCGGCCCCTCCACCCTCCCACTCCGTGGCTGAGTGAACTGTGTTTGTAGTCACACTCACAGCTCAATGAAGCTCCTTCTTTAAGGTGGAGGGTAGAAATACAACGACTAGGTATTAAAAGCCAATCTAAATAAAAAATGAGTTTAGATTTAAAGAGTACTAGGTCAGTGATAGTGCGTATATCAGGGGGAACTTGTTCCATAGTTTAGGAGCAGCGACAGCAAAAGCACCATCACCCCACAGCTGATACCTCGACCTCCGGACTTCTAAAAAAAGTTGACCAGATGACCGCAAAGCCCCGTTATGCTCGCGGAGAGTTAAAATCTCGGACAAATAAGGTGGGGCGAGGCCGGTAATGGCTTTAAACACATACATCGAGAGATTAAAATGGATTCCAAAGACAACTGGAAGCCAACTGGAAGCCAACGGAGCGAGTAAAGGTAATGTGTTCACGTTCGAAAGGGTTAGTTAGAAAGGCGAGCAGCAGCATTTTGCACAAGTTGGAGGCGCGTGAGGGAAGACTGGTTGAGACCAACATACAGCACGTTACAATGACCATGTCTCAAGATCGTGCCGATTGAGGAAGAACTTTACTTTAGCCAGAAGACGAAGCTGGAAAAAACTTGTTTGAACAACAGAGTTAATCTGTTTATCGAATTTCAGCCGTCAAATGTCACCCGCCCAGATGTTTTACAGCTGGTTTGAAATAAGAAGCCAGAGCACCAAAGCTTGAGACTGCAACATTAGTCATGCATGGAGTACCAAACATAATGCATTCAGTTTTACCTTCATTTAAATGAAGGAAATGTTGTGACAGCCACTGCTTTATGTCACTAATACAGTTCAACAGAGAGTTCAGTGCATCATTTCCATTAGGCTTCATAGGTAGATAGGTTTGTAAATCAAATGAACGCATCTGCTTCATCAACAGATTTGGAAAGCTTGGAATTTCTAGATTTGAGCGCGATACCAAACATGTTATTGTAGACTGATGAGAAAATGATCCTGTATCTTTTGAACACAACATAAAAAAACATAAGGTCACACTGATCACGTGTGTCCCTATGTGACATATACTGCCTCGGACACACCAGGAATGTCAGCAGCGCGTGGCGGCTGCGTTACCTGTTGTTTTTTTATTTCGCCGTCCGTGTTAACAGGTTAGAGCAGCCACACTGCGTCTCAGCTGCGTCTCTTCTAGAGATTAGAGGTCTCGCCGATTTTTGCGTTTCACAGCAGCAACAGACAGTGAAAGTGATCTATTGACAGTATATTAACATCATATCAGCTACATTACTACAGTTTCCATGTGTAGACATCTGTAGAATATGTCACAGACAGTGAAGGTGATCTATTGCCTGTATATTAACATCATACCAGCTACATTACTATAGTTTTGATGTCTATCTGTAGAAAATGTTGATGAGATGGAAAAAATAGTAAAGCCTTTTTTTTTTTAAATCAACACTTCCTACTTTAATTTCAAAATAAAATCCCTCAAGCGTTTTTTCTGTGGACAGAATTCCTTCATTTGTTAACACGAGGCTTTTATTCTGAAATCTGTGCTTGACAGTGTTCTAGAACATGCAGTGACTTGGAGAGCTCCATGAATGAATAAAGTACAAAGTTTTAATTGTGGATTATTACTATTATTTACAAATTACCACATGTTTCTTAACCTTTCTCTGTCTAAAATAAATATAAATGATATTTATAATGAAATGAAATGGCCAATAAAAGGCAAACCCTATGTAGAAAGAAAGGGCTGAAGCAGAAGCTGCAGCAGCAGAAACGCAGCTGGTGCGAACACCTGACGCGTGAATCACGCAGCCACCACGCGCCCCTGACGTTCCTGGTGTGTCTGGGACTTAAAGACCCCCTGTGCCCTCCAAAAATGTGTCCTGTCTGGACGTGATATGTGTTTTAGTGAACCCTTTTCGGTAGCAGATTTTACACACGCAAACCAAAGACAAATGTCTGCCTTTTGTACGCAAAAAGTATACAAATAAAGTATTTTCTATTGTACAGAAAGCTTGAATCCTCAGGAGCTATTCTGAGAACAGAGAACGATGGGCTGGTTAAGCTGTTCTGAGCGGCTACCCTGGATAGTGGGGTGAAAAACCTGCTGTCATATGCCGTTTAAATACGGGGTTAACAGCACACATTCTCAGACAGTCTCTCCTGGGAGACATTCACAGTCTTCTCAGTTGTACACACTAAAAGTGACAGAAATACTGTAGCTGTGTAAAGAATGAAAAAGTTTCATCCTTGCTTACTTTCTCACCTCCGTACACCTGGCCGTCCGCTGTGTGAGGTGGGCATGAATGTTAGATTGTCTGTTTTAGAGAGTTACAGAAATTGTCTGACACGGTTCCCAATTCCGAAGGCGGAAAGGTGCAGGGGTGGGGGAGGTTCCGAAGCTATTCGACCATCCGACAAGCACTTCTGATGGAGTATACTGCTGCCACAAGGGGCACTGATCAGGAACATTTGAAATCCTCCACTGATCTATCATATTATTATCTTCACAGATCCCTCAAAAATCAATCCAGCAAGTTACTGGTCGCTTGTTCATCCGTTCTCTGGA
The DNA here is from genome assembly GCA_916701665.1 of Sebastiscus tertius. NCBI lineage: Eukaryota > Metazoa > Chordata > Actinopteri > Perciformes > Sebastidae > Sebastiscus > Sebastiscus tertius. The sequence goes on along the minus strand of CAKAOH010019732.1, from coordinate 3,379 downwards.
CCTTGAGTCTTGGATTGTGGGTCCCTCCGGTCACGCCAACATCAGCTTGTCCATCATCTCTACTTTCAGAAATGACCTCCAGTTTGTCTTGATTCTGCTTAGACAGCTGAATCCCGTCTCACATACAGCTGAAGAGTCAGCACCCCCTCGTTTAGCATCAGAATGTGGGCAATTATAAGTTAAGAAAGGCCAAGAATTGGTTGGCAGTTTCTCTAAATGGTTACCAATGGCAACCTGGAAACTGTTGAGCCCTAGTCATTTTGTCCAAAGAGCCAGTAAAATTCACCAAAAGTACTTAAAAGAAAAGGACATGATGCACTGGAACCCTGATAGTTCAAAGTTACAGAGACTATTAGCATGCAACCTTCCTCATCTTGAAGGATGTACTTTGTTATAAAAAGGAATTTGATTGGATCCCTATTACGTTTTTTACCAAAAGAATGCAAAGAATCCTGAAGATCACCAAATTGTGTCATGCCCATTGACAGAACGGTGGCCATGAATTCCCATTTCTCCAGCTAAATTGCCAAACATGTGGAGATGAGTGCAGGGGGGAGAGGAGGAAAAGTGGAGCTGAGGCGGGAAGAAGAGGAGCAGAGTCCAGAGAGGGAGCTGTCAACGAAGACGGGGTGGGGGTTACAAGGTACAAGCCCCTTTAAACACTCTTACCTGTCATCTTAATTGCTTTAACTGTCAAAGTTACAGACCAATTAGACAAGGCTCTTTATCGGCTCGGCCCGGAAGGAGGACAGGAGGGAGAGGCACTTAATATTCAAATCATCCATTCAAATATTTAAAATCAAACACAGCGACAATGACATTAATTATCAGGAATAACAGCTATCTGGAGTTAAACAAATGATTAGAGTTGTCAATTAGTGGAGTGAGAATTGGTGTGTGAGGTGGAAAAATGGGTCTGCCATTAAAAGTCAAAGAACAGAAGGTGAAACCTATTCAGGTTCCAGGAGACTCTTTTTTGAAATATTCAAAGAGGTGAGTTAAAAGCACGAGATGCAGCAACCAAATTTGTCAGGTTCAGATATTCCTTCAAATTGTAGAATCCATTACAATATCCTCACAAAGGCCTCTACTTTCAAGTTCATTCCTGCAAGTACTGAATGTCTCATGAAATATATATTTTTTTATTTTGCTCAGTGCTGCCAATACGTATACGAGAGCAGCACTAATGTCGGAACATCCTCTTCCATGGATTAAAACAACATGAAGTTACTTTTGGACGTGTTTGTTTGTTTGTTAGACGGATCTGTAACTTTGCCAACGTATTCTGAAAGGATTTTTTCAGCTCTGACAAATGCAAATGCAACAAATAAGCCTCCATGTCACAGCCATTATAACAAAATGCACTTTGTGACCTGGGCGAACAGAAAACCAAACTCTTTCCTCATTTCTTTTCATCATGCATTCTCTAACTTTTCCCTCTCGCTGTATGAGTCATGTGTAGGCAAAGTTTAACTAGCTCCCACATATTGCAGTGATACCACTGCTGAGACGCTGAAGAATGAAAAGATAAAATAAGAAATGCATAGTGAGCGGTATGAAAGCACATCTTTTTTTCCCATTAGAGAGACGATTTATGACGATAATGAAGATAATTACATGATTTATTGTGCTCTGCTGTTACACTGTCATGCCTCTTTGACAGCAATGTCCAGATCTGATGTGAAGACAAAGTGTTGGACAAAGTGAATGTAAAACACTTAAATATTCTTAGAGCCTGACCATTAATACAACTTTAAAACGTGCCATTGGAGCAAAAGCCAAATGTAAAGGGTGTATCCTCTGGGGGGCAGCACATTTTGTGTTGATATTGTGATCATTTTGACATCTCTTGTGTACAAATGGAAAAAGTTGGCCTGATGCTAGAGAGGAAATTAGTTTTATTGTACTGTATTGTTGTATTTAGCAGGGACAATGCACACAACCCGGTCTCACCAAATAGCGAATGAATGACACGGCAATTTGCGTCAATAACAACACATTTCTTGCTTTTGGCATGTCGTTACACATCATGTAGTCTGTTTTGACAGCAGCATAAACACATCCATGTGAACATGCTACGCTCAGGGCTAGTGACGTAAAATGAAAAGTGAGAAAGACTGCTTATGGTGGACAGGTCCAACAAACACAGGACTTGCAACCAGGAGACCGGTGTTCGTGTCCCAAAGTGTTGTAGACTTATTTTGAAGTTGCGTTAGTGACGTTCGTGATGTGTTTTCCTTACCTATGTAACGTTGTTTCAACGCATTCTCATCCCAACTCATCACACACCGCCGCTTTGTCGCGCCCCTTGGCGTCACTTTAGGTTTAGGCATCAAAACCACTATAGTTAGGTTTAGGAAAGAACTACATGGTTGGGCTTAAAACTACTCTATTTGTAAAGTGAAAATTAAACTGAACATTGTGAACATAAACATACAACAGCTGATTGTCACGTGAAAGTGAAAATTAAAGCACAGGACCCTAACAGCGGTTTCCTGGATAAACGCCTTGTGTTTGTTGGACCCATCCACTTTCCCCCTTGCCCGCCCTGCGTGTGTCTCTTTTTGCTCTTTAAACTACGTCACCACAGCACTTTCTTTGAGCCTTGCCGAAGATGGGTTCGCATTGTAGTTAATGGAACACCTGGTGCGTCTCACACCGGCAGTAAAGGGTGCCTTGTGCAGCGGTATCAAACACTGACGGCCGTGACAAAGCATCAGAATTTGACGCCCTGGGAATGACAATGGGCCGGTTGTTTAGAAACTTATTTTAAGCCCACCCATGATGTTTGTCTTAAACCTAACTAAGTTGTTTTGTTGCCTAAACTGTGACCGATTCACAGTAACAACATGGTGGGAAATGAGGGAAAAGCCTAAAATGCGTTATCATGATGCGGAATGTCAGGTTGATACACAATACATATATTGTACCAGATATAGTTAAAAGCAAATCTGTGGTCAGGAAGCCGCTGAAAACATGACAACTCATCCTTTGTAGACCAACACAGTAAACACAATGTAAATCCAGCCATTAGTATTTTAGATTACTTCATGGACTAAGGGTTGGTCATTTGGAAGTTTGGGCTCCGGTCTAAAGTAGAGGTCCAATTTGGTCCCAAGGCCTAACTTGTAAATTATATCTGCTTTAAATTCTCAAATTGTGGTCAAAGCCTTTATTTACCCCAAATGCAGAGAGAGCCATGTCTTTATTTGAAACAGGGATGGAGTGAAATAGTAAATAAAACCAGTATTTGTGTTTTTATTCAGCTTTAATTAGTAAGAATTAGTTAGATTAGCTATTGTGCTGTTGATATTCATGGTCAAGGGCTAGCAGCTGGCAACACAATCTTTTTTTTTCATATATATATATATATATATAT
>CAKAOH010019731.1:0-69438 GCA_916701665.1 Sebastiscus tertius | reverse complement strand
TCACCTCCATATCAGGCAAGGCTCTGAGGGCGCTGAACAGAGTCATAGTCTTTCCGGAGCCAGGAGGTCCACACAGCACCAGCGGTTTGTGCTCTGCCAGCCATGTGTAAAGCAAAGCTTCATGGCGAACAGTGTCCAGGGTGGGAACCACGACATCGGGGGACGCCACCTTGTGGGTCTCTACCTCAATCTGGGGCACCTTGCCCTGCCAGGACTGCCATTCACCCGAGATGCACACCTGCACAACGCAAAAATAAATGATGCAATGGTTATTCTGTAGACTGTAGTAGTCTTGGTTTGCTTTCAGTGACTTGCAGAGAATCAAACATTTCTTTTACATTTACTCAAGAGAACAATCAATATCTGTTTTAACACTAAGAGGCTGTACCTCGTAGTCAATGATGGGGACATTGGGAGCAGAGGGGAGGGGTACTGTGGTGATGCGACGGATGTATTCTCCAAGTTCAGCCCTCATCTTCAGTCGTCCGTCGCCAGAGAAGGACCACAGCACAGCGTAGATCAGATATTTCTGTAGAGAGATAATGTGACAAAATGTATCAGCTTTAAGAAAACGCATATATCTTTGCAGTGATTAAGTTGATATAACAACAAGACATGTATGCTTCTTTCAGTTATACGGAGAGCAGAAAGCAGAACATTACCTGCATGTATCTCTCCATCTGATCATTGGGCATGGGGAAGTCAGGGTGATTGTTGTTGTAGAGCGCCACATTACGGCAGGCCTGGTGCAGCATTGAGAACAGGGAACCCATGCATCGCAGGCGGGTGAAGTCCATGATGTGCTCCATCTTGGAGGCATGCTCCAAGGCCTTGATCACCAGGCCTGTGGAGGTGAAGTAAGGCTGCAGGACAGCTGCGGCATCACGCTGAATCTAGTGTAGAACATGCAACAGGACATTAGTAAAGAAGAGAAGTCACAAAATATTCTAAAATAATAAACTGCTGCCATTTTCATTTCTTAAGAGGTTTTGTTTTTTAAAAAATGTTTTTACCTGCAACATTGGTGATGCAGTCTCGTCCTCGTCTTCCATGCCCTTCCTCTGACGCAGAGCTTCATCCTCTCCCTCGTCCAATGGGATGCTGCGAATGCGAGCCAGGAAGTTGTTGAAGATCATGTCGGTGCTGAGGACATCCTCACTGAACCAGACCATACCACAACGAGACACAGTGGCCAAGGTGGCGTACTTCAGGTCCTGTACTTCAAACATTACACGCACCTGCAGAGAGAGAGAGAGAGAGTAATTCCACGTCAACAAAGCTTGGAATATAAGGAGAAAAAAAAAAAGACATCTGTGTTTGAAATGCTGTGCTCTTACATTTGGTGGCAAGCTGAGACGCTCTCCATTGGGCAGGGTGAGCAGCTTGTTGTCATCCAGGACTGAGTTGAGATTTTCAACCCACTCAGGATCAACATCACCATCAAAGATGATCCACTGACGCTTTTGTAATTCACCTCGAACATTGTCAATGATTCTGAAATCGAAAGAAACAAATATTTTATGCCACAGTTATTTTTAAAAAGTCCTATTTAGCAGGATAAAGATGAACTGAGTGGATTTATACACTTAACACTGAAATGTATTACAGAACTCACTTTCTGAGGATGTGTGTGAACAAGCCATCGGTCCATTCACGGGTGTTGGGGTCCAGGGTTCCATACAGGTGGTCCTTGCTGATGGCCTTGGGGTCAATGATATGGGCCACGCCCTCAATACCTTCCAGCCTCTCCAGGGCCTTGAGCAGCACCCTCCATGCCATGGTCTTCCCACTACCAGAAGGTCCCACCATCATCAAACCGTGGTTGATCTGTGTGATCTGGAACAGCTGGAGCACCTGGAAGGAGATGAATGGCAAGGTTTCAGAAAATTAGAGTAACTACTTATTATGCAATAACCTTGAATCTTGAACCTTGAATGGAAATGCAAAAAATAACCGTTGTAATGTGTAACAAACAGAGCTGAGTTGAACTGCTTGGTGGAAACGTGCCATTAGCAACATACCTTCTCCACCCACATGCTGCCCACATCGTCACCGTCTCCGTAGGTGAGGTACATCTCCGCGCAGACTTTCTTCAGCTCCTCTCTCAGAGCATTCATCTCTCCACGCATGTACTGGACTCCAGGGAACACATCGGACAGCAGACTGAACAGCAGAGGGATATCCTCCGCCACCAGCTTGGGAACCATAGTCTCGCACACACTCTGGATCAGGATCTACAGTAACAAGACAGAGTGAAATAACCATTCGAGCACCTCAAATTTCTAGCTGGATTCTAAAAACAAATTTGCCAGAGCTGGCAAAACAATACAGAAACTTCACTTTAAGTCCTACAATGTATAATTTTCTATACCTCCTGTTCGGGAAGGTTCTCAGCGATGTCATTCTCATCAACAACTTCTCCGCGCTCCAGCTTCTCTCTTTTAATCTTCTGGATGCGCTCACGCTTGACGTTGCCAGCACTAATCAACACACTCTTGAGAGCTCGGAGGCCGAAATCGTAGTGACTCTGGGATGACAGCTGCTCATCACACAACCTGAAATAGAGGCATGGGAGAAATTCAGAGAAGAAAGACCTCGCAAAATTGTCTATGTACATTTTTCTTAAACAGTACATACTTGAAGAAGGGTACAATCTTTTTGGCGAGGATCTCAGCTGTGCGGAAACCTTGTGAGTAGAGCATAACCTGGGCGATGAGCTGGCGGTCGGGCTTGGTCATGGCTAAACTGCGGAACAGCTTCTTCAGATTGTCAGGCAGGTTGGAGCGGCCAGCGTAGCCAGGGTTCATGGTGATGAAGATGGCCATATCTGGACTCACCTTTACCTGCTTGTTCAGGAGCTCTGTGGTGACTGGGACACCTAAGGGGGGAGACAGAGGTGTACTTGTTTACAATGCACAACAATCTCTTTAAAAAGGACAGTCTCCTTAAATAACATCTGAGTTTCCACACATGTTATACATACTCCTGTCTCTGTTGGGGTTGCTGTGCTCCCTCAAGGCCACCTGGATGTACTGGACCTGCTGAGAGACGGCAGAAAGCATTCTCTCCTCCAGACGATTGAACTCGTCGAAGCAGCCCCACGCTCCCACCTGGCACAGACCCACGAAGATACGACCCATGGCCTAAAAAAAGAGGAGGTCAACAAAGGAGATTTGTAAGTTAAATGAACAATATGAGAAACAGCTAAATCATATAAAAAGACCAGTGTTTCCCCTATATGCAAGCAGCAGTGGCAGTACGTCATTACATTTAAGTAAATGAACACTATTTGATAATACAGCAGTGTGGTGATGTAATTTATTATGTTCAATAAAGGATATTTTCCTAAATCTCGAGACACCTCATATGTAAGCTTGATGGATATTTCCATCCTGAGAACGAAGAATCTGTGTGCAGTTATATACCTGGAAGTCAAATGTCTCATCACAGTTGAAGACCAGGACAAAGCGACCCAGCTGGTGACCAAGAGCCTTCACAGACTCAGTCTTTCCCGTGCCAGCAGGACCTAGATGGAGGACAAACGCAGTGAAGTTGATCGTTTTATATGTAAATCTGTCATTTTCTTAAAATCGAAATCTCCATTTCTTAGGGAGTACAAAAAAAAAAAGCTTCCATACCAAATGGTGACCCTCCAAGGCGGGCCTCCAGAGCCTGGGTCATGGTGAGATAGCAGCGATCTGTCAGAGGGGTCTGGACCAGCTTGTCCTGGACACCCAAGTACTCAAAGCCATAGTTGAACTTGGCATTGGCCATCTGAATGGACAGCTGTTGCAGGACATCTGTCTGCTTGGGGTCAAAATAGAAGCGCATCTGGCTGAGCCACTCAAAGGACTTAGGGTTGTCGATCTTGTTCTTGATCAGAGTCCTGGTCACATCACGTTGGTGCACCAGCTCAGTGATCTAAGACGGAGGAGAAGAGGGATTTCAGACACACTTTTTATTGGACAACATTCTTTTAAAAATGTACTTTAAAAAAAAATCCCTCTAACCAGGTGCTCCAGTTTCCTCCTGCGGAGTGGAGGCTGCTCCATCAGCACGGTGTCAGCCAGCACGTTGAGGGTGGCCTGCACATTTGCCAGCACTGTTTCCATGAGTTTAATGTCACCACCAGTAGAGATGGTGGTCAAGGCATACTCGATGTTCTCAGACCAGGCGATCTGAGTGGACAGGACCACCAGCTGGGCCTGTGAAGAAAGGAAACAGATCAAGTGAAAACACATTAACACATTGCCTGATTTCAACTATATTGAATGATTAATTGTGTGTAGAATAAATGTCCTCAATACCAACCTGGTAAGTATCAATCCAGTTGATGTACTGAGACAGGTCAACGGCTGTGCCCTTGTTGAATGATGTGACCTCTGTGACAGACTCGGCTAACAGCTTGGCCAGCGTCACCCTCATCTCCTTTTCCACCAGCGTCAGCCACTCGTTGATCTTGGGGTGGTCCGTGATGGAGACTGGTGTCTTGTAGACAATCTCCTCGCCCTCGCGGGAGGAGATTCCCAGCACCACGGTGTTGTCCTCGTTGAGCAGGATGCTGGAAACGCCAGCAAACATCTTCTTGAAGTGCTTCTGCAGTTTGGCCACGTTCTTACTGTTGCCGATGATTTCAAGCAGGTCCTCGTCTCCCACGAAGTAGAACCTGGAAACAACATAAGCGTGATGGATCAATAATCATGAACATCTACGTTTTGTGTTTTACATGTACATTGACATCAATGCACATTCCCTTCGTCCCCTATCATCATCTTACCTGGGGAATGAGGATCTCTCTCTCTCCAGGTATTCTCCAAGGGCTTTCTGGATTTTCCCCAGAAGGTCGGCCAGTCGCTCCAGAGACCTCTGCACTCCCTGTATGTTCAGCACATCCATCACTAAAGGAGACTTTGACACCTTCTTCATCAGTGCCAAGAACTCTGTGCTGATGCTGTGGAATAAACAGAGACATATTAGTAAGTCCTAGTAGAAAATCTGAACTAATAACTTCTGGTTTGTTCAAATAAAGTGTACAAATAAAGGAATAAAGGATCCTTCATTTACCTCTGGAATCTCTGGGTTTCTACAGGCAGCAGATGTTTAATGTCAGCACTGCCGGTAAAGATGCCTTCCAGATAGACCCAGCGACGCTGGACGTCAATCCAAACGTCAAACAGAGCCATGATGCGGTTCAGCTTGTCCTCCCAGCTCAGGGCGTCTTCCTCAAACACCTGGAAGGAAAAAAGGTAGAAGAGAAAACTTAAATATTTGGAAAATCTTAAACTACTGTTTTAACTTATTGTAATGTCATTTCTTAGAGTATCTTTAAATGTATCACATCTCTAAAAATCTGTACAAGCTAAGCTAAAAGGTTATGTCAGGCAATAAACTATAATAATTGATAAAAGTATTGCAATTGAGAAAATACAAAAAAAAAGAAATCTGACATTATTCTTACATGTGACTAAATAAACACTCAAAACATATTGATCCAAAAGATTTCTAAATGTAGAAAAATTAACAAAATATTTCACGCCAACAAAGTAAAACTCTATAATTTATTTGAACCATGCACATTTTTTTGTTTTTGAGATAGGCTCATCTTTATGAGCAGATTGAGTTCAAGGGCGTTTTAATAGTATCACAACTGTACAACACAACGATGTAAAAGACAGAAGCCTTAGCTTTCTGCTGCAAACAGAATGATTGCTCTGGCTATTATGGTTTGTATTTTAGATTAATCTAAACAGAATCATGCAAACAACAATGTCCCCATTATAAAAGAGTTAATGAACACAGCATGTAATTGTGTTTACCTTGTAGTATGGAGACAACTTCATGGCAGACACGCTGTTAATATGCTCTTTGACCTTGTTGAAGAGGTCGTCCCAGCCTCTAATCAGACGACACTTGTTCTGGTAATTCACCAGGTCAAGCTCATATGAGTTCCACACTTCACGGATCTGAGGACCAAAAACCACAGAATTAATATTAGTAGGTCAACAAACCATAGTCATTTATAAAAAGTTGCCAGTTGCCCCCTTAAGAGCATCAACTACACTGCCCTCCCTCTTCACCTGTTTGAGGAACTCCTCCAAAGCCATCTCTCCCTGGGCTACCAGGAGAACGTCCTTCACCACCATCTCATTCCTCTGCAGATCCACATCCCAGACCTGTCCCAGGGTCAGCTCTGACGGCACCCAGTTCACATGCAACCGCTTCATCAGCTGCTTCCAGTGGCGGTCCTTCAGAGCCTCTGATTTCAGTTCAATCACCAACATGTTAACCTGGTGAGAGAAAGGAATAGGTAGAGAATTTAATAACCCATTTTTAAGTTTTTTTGTGAGAAAAAAATGTCTGAAAAACTAGCTGCCTGACCTTCAGGTATCCTTTAAGCAGCCTCTGGACAAATTCGTAGGAAGCATACTGTCTCAGTCTCGCTTGGAAGTTCTTCAGCTGGTTCAGAAGACCATCCAGACTCTGACGAAGCTACAAACACAAAACACCAACACAAGAATAGTTATATGCTAAGATTTTCACAAACAAACAATAGATATTCAATGATCTGAATGATTTTTGAGGGTTCGTTACCTTGCGAGGCTGTACAGACACCCACGGTTGCTCTTTCATCTGGTCGATCTGCTCCCAGACCTTTGACAACTCGGACCAAACCTCCTTCAGGTCATGCAGCTCCTCTAGCGCCACCTGCAAATCACCACAAAGACAGAAACAAGTACAAAAAAAAAAGATTAGGAATATCCATAAAAGTAGAAGTTAAGAGCTGTAACTCGTGCATAACATGCTAGAGATTACTCCGATTCCAAATGAGAGTCTGTGAGATATTTGCTGCCTGTTACTTGGTCTTTGATTGTTGATTCGAAATGCTTTTATGTGGCTGTTTGCTGGCATTACCTGCACCCTCTCCTCACTTCCACTGAGCAGGCCTGTGTCGGTGAGCTCCAGGGCTTCTTTGGCTCGGGCACACTTCTCCCTTTCAACCTTCAGACGGCCAAAGTTGCCCTCGTAGATCGTCAGAGACTGAAGTGCCTCCTCTGGACGCAGGTTACCCTGGTGAAACACATCAGTTAGTCATCAAAAGTTTCCAAGTTGCAAATGCTTCAATGGCTGTAGTTTGTACAGAAAGTACAAACAAGGGGTGACTGTACAGTATATTGTATTTCAAATTTAACTTGATGATTTAATTTTTCTTACAGCAACTGGTTTGGTCTTCTCCCAGTCATTGAGCAAGTCAGTGGTGCGGTTCTCCACAGCTTTGTCCTCCTGGACGATCTTTAGCTGCAGGTTGGCCACCTGCTGCTGGATAGCAGTATCCTTGCGCTTCATTATGTCACTGAAAGCTCCCCATTCACCTTCGATGTTGTCAATGTAGAGCCAAGATGGAGGGAACTGGAACCTCTGCTTCTCCAGCAAACGCTGTCCATTACGGAACAACTAGGGGTGAAAGGAGGAAGAACCTGATTAGAACTGTTTTTAATGAAGCATGCCGTGATACAAAAGAATAAAGGAATGGATACTCAATGTTTTAGAGTACTTACGTCCACATTTTTCTCAAACTGTTTGATCTTGCGCTTCAGAGTCTGGACATAAGTTATGAAGTTGACTGCATCTGAGGTGCTAGCCGTGTCCACAGAGTGTTGCTCCAGTTCTTGGCGAGACTATTGAGGAAACAGAAAAATAAAGGTGAAGAGAAAAAAAATCTAGTTCACAGAATTATCTTCTGATCAGTGTTTTAAGGAAATTAATGTTACTAAGCTGGTCAAAAGACATTTTATAGACATATTATACGTTACCTTGGAGATCTGAGAATGGAAGTCCTGCATGTTCTGGCCAAGCATCTGGCCAAACTTGCTGAGCACTTCTTTGTGCCAGGAGTCGTACTTCAAGTTCACCTTGGACTGGACCTGTTGTCAGGGACAAATACGAACATTTAAAAATAAGCCCATAAAAATACAAAAGGATACTCATTGCAACATTGCATAATAACATTGCATTGCAATGAAACAACTGTGCACAAATAAGGGGGTTTTAAGAGATCTCACGCTTCCCTTAAAATAATGGTCAAAAATAGAAGTAACATGTCTTGTTTTAAAGACCATTTCAAAACATGACTTTTAACATTTTTTGAAGTGATTGCCGTTTGAGAAATATTTTTCAAATACAGCACCTATAACTGTCATTATTACCTTGCCATAGTCGATGACCACAGGTCCAAACTCCTTCCGTGTCTCTGCATTGTCAAATGTTCCACGTGCTTTGCGGATCTGGACCAACAGGGCCTGCCACTTGGTGAGATCTTCACCCAGACGGTTGTAGATGTTCTCGGCTTGCATATCCCACAAGCACTGGTACTGCAGCCACACCTGGACAAGGGCGGCAAAGAAAAGAGATGAATACTCACAAACTAATGTACATGACAGTTTGTATTATGCATGTTTATGATATGAAGACAGTACAAAAGAAAACAGTAATTGGGCATTTAATTTCTTTAAATCTTTTCATCAAACAAAGCAATTCTATCAGAAGTAATCCTAAGGCATGATAACACATTGTAAATGACTCTTACCTTGACATACTGCTCCACCTCATTGACAATGTCTTCGACTGCATTGTAGGCCTCCTCCAAGGCTGCAGGGCCATCTGGCATCCTGGTCAGGGCATTTCTGTAGAACTTCTCTTCCTCTGACAGCTCATAGTGGACTCCAACCTGGAGAGGAAAGACAGATTTGCTTAGATAAAAGCTACAGCACAAGTGCAAGAAGACACAAAACATTCAAAATTTCTACATATATCATATTTGAACTAAAATAAAATAGAACTTCCTTTATGTTTGATAGATACTTCGTTCAAAGTGGCTTGTACCTATTTGTTTACACACCACAGACATTCAGACATGCATTCTTATCATGGCTTTCTGCTCAAACTGTTTAAACATCTCTACCTGGTATCTCTGGCTCTGAATCCTGGGAAGAGAAAGGATGACCATCTTCCAGGCAAACATCTCCTGATAGAGCTTGTAGCGACAGTCTTCAATAGGTGGGTTCAGGTAGATCACCTGGTTGGTAATCCTCAGCTCATGGACAACATTCTGGGAGAAGAAAATAACAGAATAGTTTGTTATAATAGATAGTGAATCCAAGGTTTCTCAAGGTTATGTAAGGAATAATCAATAAAACAAAACATGGTATAAGGCAACACAGGGTCACAACAGTCACAATGGCTACCTTGATCTTGGGATCCCCTCCAGGTTTGTGGCTCACTTGTGGAGCCTCTGTGTCCATGTCCACATCAGCTTTGTCCTCTATCTGGCCACGGAGCACCTGGGTCCAGGCCTTAAGGCCAGCCTGCAGACGCACTCCTAGGATACGTTCAATCTATGAAAACAAAACAAAAACCCATCCTGTTTGAAAGCCATCCAGACCAATCACAAGTGTATAAAAAAAAAAAAAAAAAAAAAAAAGTTTAAATGTTTCCATTCTGACTCAAAACAGTCACAATCCAACTTGTATTGCTTTGTGGTGCCAACCTCAATGTCGAGCTTGTTGACCCAGATGGGCAGGTTGGAATACGAGTGGAGATTGAGGTCGTCCACGGCCTTCTGGACTCGGTTGAGGATTTCAGAGAAGGTCTTGTTCTCGAACATGCAAGTCTCCAAAGAGCGAACCTCAAGATCAATTTTCTCCTCAATCAGTAAGAGGTCGTCCACCTGTAAACAACATACAGCAGAAAAAAAACATGAGAATGACAATTAAATAATAGCACTTGTTTCATTCATTACAACATGACACAGAGGTGAGACTGTACTTATGCATGTAACCATTTTATAGAGACACACTGACCTTCTCCTGGAAGTTGAAGACGGTCTCAGCCAGCCTCTGAACATAAGGATCCAGCTTGTAGGACTCCCAGACCAGAGTGATGCCTTCAGTAACGAGAGCCTGAACCTCTTTCTTGAGCCCAGCCACCAGCAGGGAGATGGAGAATCTCTCCTCCACCTTCTCACAAGTGCGCTCGTAGGTGCGCACGCTCTCGATCAAAGAGATGGCAAACGGGTACAGCTGGTTAGCCTGGTGGGCTTTGTTGACGATGGCCAAAGGAACACGGAAGCTCAGCCACTTGAGGTTGCGAACCTCTTTGGACAAGGTGATGATCTCGGGGAGGAAGTTGACTTTCAGCTTAAGCATGTTTCCGGTGCGTCCACGGGCACGAGTGCTCTCAATTGTGAAGATGCGGCCAGACACACCAAGGTTACGCTGCTGCACCTGATTTACCAAAAGAAAAAAACAAATATTTAAAAACAAAACAATAAAAACATAAAACACAAAGGAACATTTTTCAAATATTTGAGAAAAATGCTACACTATATTAAAGTCTATGATCAGCTTCATACCTTGCGAGACCAGTCGTCAAATATCTCTTGAGTGTTGAGTTTAGCCCTGAAGCTATCTCCATCCTGCTTCAGCTTCAGCCCCTCCACATGGTTCTCCCAGCCTTTTCCCAGAACATCCTCCACTCTCTTCATGTACGCAGTCAGCTGGCGGTCGATCTGCTTCGCCCAGATGATGGAGCCAGACACCGGCGGCAGGTCTCGGACGTGGCTCATCTTACAAGCCTGGCTCTGAGGGTACTGCACTTTGAACTTGTCGTGCAGTGACTCTATGTCATCCTTCACGCGCTGGATGAGCTGCGTCTGGTACTCCCGGATGGCGCCGCGGATGTGGGGGCGCACAAAGAGAGCGTTGAAGCGGGAGAAGATGCGGAACATTTCGTTGGCGTTCTTGGCGGTTCCCAGCTGATCACGCAGGCGGGCAGTGATACGGGTCTCCACGCGGTCGATGCGTTCGTCGTAACGCTTCATGGCGGCTTCCCAGGCTTCCATACCTTCCTTAGACACATCCAGACCATCGACCTCTTTGACATTCTCATATGCCAGGTTGACTTCCTCGATAGCGTTGGCGTCAGCGGCATCAAAGAGAACTCCAGCTACCTTCATATCTTGAGGCTCAACTGTCTCTCCAGGGGCATGTTGTGGCACGGCAGAGACCTGGGGATTAAACGTAAGAAAGAACATTTTCTCAATCAAGTGTGGACAAAACCAGATATTCATTCCTATTTTGTCAGGAAAACAACATTAAAATGATCATAAGAAAATAATGACAAGACATACTGGTCAGTTCAATGCTGATGGTACTTTACCTGAGGCCTCAGCACACGGACGATGACGGCCCTCAACTGCTCATGCTGCCTTCTGAAACGTCTCATGTGATCCAGACGGGATTGGAGCTTCCTGTGAGCTGGGCTCAAACGCCACACCATCTTCAGGTTCTCCTCTCTCTTTCTCTTCACAATGTCCCTCAGAAGCACCTGCAGTTTCTCATACTCATCCTCCCAGGTCTGGAACACCTCGAAGCAGGCCACCATCACCTGCTCGCAGAAGTTTAAAAGGACATTTAGGAAGACGTAGAATATTTGGAGTAGCTAAAGTAAGTGTGTACTTCAGGGGAAAATAGACAATAGGTTTTAGTTTATGCTAGAGACTCAACCACACCAACCTTTTCAAATTCCTCGTAGGCAACATGCATGAGCTTCCTGGTGCCCAACACCTTGAGGAGCTGGGAGCTCAAGTCCCTGGAGATGGCCTCCACTAGACGCAGTGCTCTCTGGATAGGGTACTTGGTGTTCCTAATCTTTTTCAGGTGAGTGAATATGGCCATCAGGGCCTGGCGGATCTTATCAAGCTCAGAAGCAGAGAGCAGGTCATTGAGAGGGAAGTCCTTCATCAGAGGATTGTAGTCATTGACCGTTTCCACAGCCTGTTTCAGACCTGTGAGAAGTAGAAAAAGGATAAACAATTAATCATACTCTATTAAAAAATACTGCCAGTAATGAAAAACTGTCTTGGCTGATTGTCACTCACCAGTGTCGGTGTCAAAGCTGACAGTAGCATGGAAACGTTTGCCGTGTTTGAGGATGTCCAGTGTGAGCAGAACCTCTGGGCTCTCTCTCTTCTCCTGGATCCTGTTGAGTGCTCTCTCCAGATTCAACCAAAAACTGATCTCCTGCAAGGCTGTGCCAGAAGCCGGGTCACGGTCGAGCTTTGTCACCTGATAAAAGGTTGAGTGGAAGAGACAAATAGCCCGTGAGTTTAATAGATCAATATTTTTCCATATACCTGTTATTATATGAAGTTTGAGATAGAAATATGGGAAAGCCTCTTACCTTTTGGATCTCCCTGATCCAGCGGTTGACTCCAGATTGCAGCTGGTTAAGGAAGGTTGGGTCCTCCACTTTGTCGCCAAAGTCAGTGACCTTGGGCTTCTCCCCGCGCTCGTAGAACTGCTTGGCGATGTTTGTGATGATGGGGTGGATGAGGAGGCTGATCTCAGGAATCTCAATGTTCTGCTGCAGGTGGAGAAGTCCCATCTCCAGCTCAGCGATCTTTTTCTCCACCGAGGGAGCCATCTTATCCCCATCTCTAGAGGTTTAGGACACAGATGATAGTGCAGATGATCCATGTTACATTATTATTCCTCCATGTGCAGTTCATGATTCAGTTTTACTATATTAAATGTTTTTATCAAAACACAAGACACATTTTGAGGATTACCTGTCTGCCTTGCCAGACTCGCGAATGTAGGACTTGAAGAACGGAGCGACAGCGTTGCTGATGAAAGAGTGGAGTGTCTCGTAGGGAGAATCTTCACTCAAGGTCAGAACTCGAACTTGGGTCGAGATGGGCTTGTCTGCATCAATCACAACTGCCCTCTTGATGAAAGCCAGGCTGCAGGGGGGAACAAAGAACGAAAACATCATGAGTTCATTAATTCATTATTTTTCGGCTTTACTGTTTACAGTCTTCTCCTACGCACATACAAGCAAATTACTTTGTTTATCCTGATTTTAGTGCTATATAAATAAGCTTTATTGTTAGGCTATTATTAGGTATATTGTTACTTTTTAAATGGCAAAGTTGACACTGTTTTAAAACAAATTAAATACTTGTTTATTGTTAAATGCAGAACACAGAAGGGCAATGAGGCGTAGTGTTTTTTTCAGCTGAGACACTTTTGCGTTTGCGTCTGGTTGCGATGATACTGAATATCCATGGAAGTAAAAAGGTTATTGTCACGATGCGGGATGAAAAAAGAAAAAAATGTGAAAATAGCAGTTATGGCAAGCGGTTGGCTTGTCAATAGTAGAAATAATAGTATTGCAATATTGCGGTTATTGTGTTAGCCCTAATTACACGGCTGATAATGAAGACCTATGTTCAGTGCATTAGATGCATCACTTACCTGTTGGACTTCACCCCATAGCGTATGTCAGTGCTGATGTTATAGGTGATGCATTCCTTCTCCTCCTCTCCTTCATCTCCAACATCCTCTGTGTGAAGAACAAATAAAATCAAAGTCTTATCTGACCATGTAAACAGACAACTCATGAAATATTCTTCACATTGCCAATCTTAATGGGTGTTTTCAACAGCCATTTTCCACACTGAAATCAAGTTATTAAGATATATCATCAAGATATATTATGCACTACGCAGTAAGGACTGATTGCTCAAGGCCAACAAAATTACTCAGCTGCTGCTAATGGTAAATTATCTGGATGCTAGACAGGAGTTGAGTTTATCAGAGTGTAATAATAAGCAATGTTACAGTAGGATGGATGACAGAGCAATATCCTGAAGTCCATCCATCTTATGTTCCCACCCTTCTTTACAAGTGAGGTCATGGCTTGTAGGAAAATAAACTGCACCCTCTGCATTGCAGCATCAGTATTCTCTCAGTGCATGAAAATAGATTGGCTGGCTGGGACAGTGACTCTCTGTCTGGGGAAAAAAAACCTACAGGCTCAGACTCAGTGGCTGGTCATGTGCATGTATCAAGGGATCAAGGTTCAGCAGCACTTATAATAAAACATTAGGAAGGGCAAGCAGCTCTGAAGCTCAGGATTAACTCGCCTGGAGGAAACTGAAGACACTGTGTTCATTGACACAAGCTGGTTCACATGATAAAACCCCCAAGAAGGAGCAGATAACATGACTTGCAGTTTACTACAAAGGATGCATTCTCTTTGAATTGAGGTGGTTTTGGTGCTTGTGTTATTAGCGACAGGCTGCTCCATCCAAAATGAGTGAAGGTCCTTCCTTCCTGCAGCTGTCAGACTGGAATTTCATTTCATTCTCACTGTGCAATATCATTTTCCACTTGTGCAATTTTGTTAATAGTCTGTTTATTGTCAATACTGTATATACTGCTCCTATTTTTTTTATAGCAATCCCTTGTTTTAAATTTCATTACTGTTGACTTTTTGTACAAAAATCTTATGTTCAACATTTTATTTTGGCCTATGTTTTTATGTTGTATTGTTTTTA
Source organism: Sebastiscus tertius (assembly GCA_916701665.1). Lineage (NCBI taxonomy): Eukaryota > Metazoa > Chordata > Actinopteri > Perciformes > Sebastidae > Sebastiscus > Sebastiscus tertius. The sequence continues at coordinate 55,040 of CAKAOH010019731.1, read as the reverse complement.
TGTTGATGTTTGCACTGCTTTAACTTATGTAGAGCACTTTGTAACTATGTTTGGAAAGGTGCTTTACAAATAAAGTTTATTATTTTTATACTTCCTTCTATGGTTCATTGGTTCATATTTTGTTACACTTTGTTTTACTGTGTTAGCTGATGCATCTTGTTTTTTGCACTATCCCCTTTGCTGCTGCACACACTGTGGGACTAATAAAGGAATATCTTATCTTATTAGCACAGTGTCACAGTTACTTGTCAACAAACAGTATTTCTACATTAACACAATGGTAACTTGCATTCAATTCTACACTACAATAGCAAATCAAATATATTCTTCTATATTTATTATTCTATACTCATCCCCCATCGGCACAACACAAAGCGCCTGGGTCAGTCCTTCATGCTGGTAGCCATCAGGCTCCACAACCAAGGCTGACCCCCATATGAGAACTATTAGGACTTTAAGAAGTTTAAACATGCACTCTCTGCCTTTATACATGCACTATCTACTTTTAAACATGCACTATCCACCTTTAAACGTGCACTATCTGCAACCATCTTGGACTCTAACCACTGGCGCACTTTACACTTACTTACACTATACATCCTATATACCACTTTATAGACTGCACATATGTACATATTCCGTTTATTTATTGTACATACTACATTTATTTATTGACAGACTGCACACAATATGTTCACCCATTCACTCCTGTATCTTTTATATCTCTATTATTGTTTTTATAATTTTTGTATACCTTTACCTCTCCTGTGTTTCACTGTTTGCTGATGTTGCTGCTTTGACACCTGAATTTCCCTCTGAAGATTAATAAAGGTTCATCTTATCTTATCTTATCTTATATATTAACTGCAGCTTAACTTAACCAGTATAACACCATAACATGACAGCTAAAATTGAGGTTATTCATAGGAGTGTGTTGTGTTGTCATTGGCTCTGTTTTCTCTTCCACACCCAGTGTGACGTAGTCGCCTTTAACAATGTGATGGATGGAGCCAGCAAGCTATAGCTTCACATTGCTACTACTTGCCAACTACTAGCTAAATGTAGTATCCATTACCTTTGAGTGCACTTCTCTCCACCAGGATGGTGTGAACTTGGGGGTCGGCCAGAAACTTCCTCATCTGCTCCACGGCGCTCTTCTCCTCCAGGGCGGTTTCCAGAGCCGCCGGGGCCTCGCCGCCATCTTCCAGGAGCAGCGGGACCAGCTTCCTCATATGCTTCTGCAGCACCGAGGTATCCGCCACCGTCTGAACGGCCGACACCTCCATGGTGCCGGAGTTCTCCTCCGTCCCTCCACCGTCCGACATCCTTTTGAAGCGAAGTCAACGATGACCGGTAAGCTGTGTGACAGTGAACAAAGAGGCTGACGTTGTGTTGCTGTCTGCAGTGTCTGGGTCAGAGACTGACTGCTGCTGTCAGACCGCCGCACCCGTGGAACGTCTAGGTTTATTCGCGCAATGGATTATGGTATTTGTAGTTCAAGGGGTTTGGGATTTCATTGTGCTGTACAAGCCGAAAACTACAATACCCACAATGCAGTTGAACAAATCATTTTTTCTCTCTTATGACAGAGAGGAAGGGAGTTGTCTCCAATGATGCAGCTAAAAATCAAGAAATTCTCACAGTTAATAAGAAATGTTAATAATGATATTACTAATTCAGTGATAAGACACACTTAGTTTTTTTTGTTTGTTTGTTTTTTTACATTTATCCTGATATTGCAATATATTGTTATTAATTGTTTTTTATTTGTTTGTTTGTTTTATTGACACAACAAACATTAATTACTTCTTTATTGTTTTCTTCCATTTACGTGCATGTTCCCTTTAAATATCTATATATTGTAATTTTCTTAATGAATTGTATATATGTATATATATATGTTTTTATCTTTATTTTGTTCTTTTTTTATTTGTATTTATTATTGAATTGACGTTTTGGCAATATTGTTCACCTGACAGTCATGCCAATAAAGCAAATTGAATTGAATTGATAAGACACTGCTATATTTACCATAAGATAATCACACCCTTTGTCACAATGTGACAGGCATTAACATCAATGCACTTGTATGCAGACTCATGCTATCACAAATTAATGCATTAATATATAAATGTGTCATGCATCTTGTAAAATGTTATGCTTATTACTTCTACATTTTTTTTTATAAAACTGAACATCCAGACCAATCAAAAATAAAATAATACCTGGAGTTTGGACTTGAGTCAGTTGAGAAGGCAGACCTGCAAAAGGCCAAAAAGCTTGCAGAATATAATGATAATTCGAGATCTGAAAAACTGAAACTATAGACCTCTGAAGTCATAATATACAAGCTGAAAACTACAATACCCACAATGCAGTTGAACAAATAAATTTTTTTTTTTTTTTCTCTTATGACAGGAAGAAAGGGAGCTGTCTCCAATGATGCAGCTAAAAATCAAGAAATCCTCACAGTTAATAAGAACAAATGTTAATGATATATTACTAAAAGGCCAAAAAGCTTGCAGAATATCATTCGAGATCTGAAACTATAGACCTCTGAAGTCAAAATAAAGAAGTAGTTGAGGGATAAAAAAACTTTGCCTATTGATAATGGAAAGCCCACATTTCCATATAATCCATAATAGATGGTTAAAAATGATGTAAACATAGCATGGCACTGTTGCCTGTGGAACCTAAATGTCATAATAATAAGACAGAGATAATTGTTTTTTGTTGTTTTATTTAATAAATATCAACACGAAGTAAAATAACCATGGTACGAGTTAAAACATGAGCTTGCATAGCCTGTACACCAGATCCCTGAGTTAATATTCCCACATCTTACAGCATTATTTCCAAGCGAAGCTAAACATCTCACACAATCAAGTAAAAATTCTCATCCAGTATCATATGGCTTGTCAAATAGTTTATGGCTTTAAAATTGCTTATTACTGACCTAAAATGAGGAGGAAGCTAATTTTCTGATGATGAAAAAATTTAAGAGACACTGTTTACAGCTGTTCCACCAGCAAGGAATGGTAGCTGACTTTGCAGTGTTTTTGCACTCAGGAGAGCCTAACTTCGTAGACAAGTAGTGTCCCCATATTATCCCAATATGTCCCCATATTGAAAATCATCCTATTTTGCAGTCATGGGGAAACTCCAGTGTCGAAATCAGGCATCCTCGACTCCTCAGGATACATCTTCATGTCCAGAATATCATGTGTTCATAAGTGGAGTCTCGCTCTTTACTCCCCTTTGTGGGATCACTGTACTATGCGCTCATCATCCCATTGAGTAAAAACAAGAAAAAAAAAAAATGTTGATAGGGTAGATAAACCTCCAAACTCAGTCTTCCTCAGGAAACTTGAATTTAGCATAGACGATGAGCATGACTATGGACATGAAGACGCACAGTGAACCAACCACGAGGTAGGCAATGCCCAGGAACTCATTCTTGCCACCCATCCAGGACACGTTGCTGAACACCACCTTCTTTCTCCCATCAAAGCTCAGAACAGGATAGTCTGGGGGACAAAATGTTAAGGATATACAGCAAAAATGGAAATGCATAAAATAACAAATAATAGTGACCTTTTGCCAAATAAATGTTTTAAATGTTTTAACTCCTTGTTTCCAAAACTTTTTTGTGGGGACCCACTTTTTAAAAATGACAAACCAATTCCCAATAGGATTTATCTAGAAATCAGGCGAAGAGGGAATTTGTGCGTAAATGAACATTCCTCAGTATTTCCACCTCACCTTATATTATCTTGAATTGGTAAACCGGCTATTTTAAAAGAGATACACATTTGATATATCATATCTTCGTTTTATGCATGTGTTATTGAAAACATATACACAAGGTAAATACTTTATAAATGAGACTGAATAAATACATTTAGGCAGAGTTAACAGGCTCTTGTTTTTTTTCATCTCATCAGTAAAACAAACAGAATGTCCACTAGCCTTTCATATTAGATTCAATGTTATAAGGAGGCTACAAACATTCAGGCTCCCTCATGTGGCTCAAAGGTGTACTGCAGATATAAATCCTAAATAAAAGACAATGGAAGAAATTCTGCAAATTTATATAGCGACCCTGTGGGTCGCAGGAGATTTTATTGCAGTGCAGACTTTTCAAAGCAATCTGTTTTTAAACTGCATTACCACTCAACGATAATTTAACACTGACAAAGATGTAGACTTGATGGCCACTGTGATGGATTATACAGCTAAATGGTATGCATTGAAAATAGTAAGCAAAAATGCAAGTATAGTACATGAGTAAGTACATGAGTGTGTGTGTGTATATATGTATGTATATATATATATATATATATATATATATATATAGTATAAGTATACATGTGTTGTGTTGTTATATATGTGTTGTTAATGGATTTAAACTTGGAAACACAGTGGTGAGGTCTTTTAAAGGAACAGTGTGTAACACTTCGGGAGATCTGTTAGCAGAAATGGAATATAATATTCATAACTATGTTTTCATTAGTGTATAATCACCTGAAACTAAGAGTCATTGGGTTTTCATTAGCTTAGAAAGAGCCCTTCATATCTATATAGAGAGCGGATCCTCTTCACAGAGTCTGCCATGTTGCTCTGGCATGTTTCTACAGTAGCCCAGAATGGACAAACCAAACACTGGCTCGAGACAGAGCCTTTCGCATTTCTACATACCTGAAGGCCACCGTGGTTCTCTGACACACAAACTACGGTAACGTGAACCGCAGAGTGCAAAGCCATGGTAACGGCAGCCGCCGTCTGACTTCTGTTGCTCCTAAAGTAGTGTTATTATGGTAAGGATGGCCTCTGAGCAAGGCGAATGTTGTTACCACGGTTATGCACTCAGCGGCTCACGTTAAATCCTACACACTGTACCTTTAAGGTATTTAAACATGGAAACACAGTGGTATGGTCCTCTAAGCAAAATGAACAATGTCTGAGGTATTTACATGGGCCTTCATAGGCTTCAAGTAAAACAGCAATCAATCATGTGAAAAGATTATTTACCTAGCACATTTACTTATGTCAGAAAATTTGCCTGTCTATTTCTTCACTGAAGGAACTCCTGAGTCATTGTGTTCACTCTGCCCAGCTAAAAACAGAACACACCCAACTGGTTAAACAGGTCAGGCTGTTGTTGTAACACGACACAAAAGGTGGCCAAATCAATGGCTGACCTCTTTATGTAGATTTGAAGCTTTGTAAATCTCATGTGGATGGAACAGTGTGAAACTCCTTCAACCACATAGATGTTCTTGTTTAAAGCATAATATCCCCTAATGATAAGGTTCATTATCCAGATTTACATGCTGTTTTAAACAAGTAAAGAGTGTCTTCTTCCTTATACCCAACACAAGGAATGGCACAGCATCAACACAGTGATGTGTTTGAATAACTTATCACCCCTTGCTTGTGTATAATTTTGCTCTCACTTGAATAGCTTCACAAAATCCAACATATTAACACCTTTCTTGCCAGCAGGCACTTGATTGAATACTTAAGACTCACTGTAAGCTAGGCCTTTGTTACATACTTTGGCCATTGTCTTGTCTCATCACAGTGTGAGTGTCAATATGTTGAGAAAGATGTGTTATAGTTATACAGTGCTAATTTGAGTGATGGAATAAAGATTAAATAGGGTCCAAGTAAAAGAAAATGGCTAGTGTGATCTTTAAACATCTGACTAAACAAACATAACTGCCCATACCTCCAAGCACCATCCATAAAATCATTCCAGAATCTGTAACGTGTATAAAAGGATACTGTAGGCAATTTCAAGGGAGTAGTTTCCAGCTGGCAGACCCTCTTTATAATCCCCCTCTGTGATTCGTCGATACAGCTTTCTGAAATCTGGCAGGGCCGCCCTCCTCATCCACACCAGGAAGTCTTGATTGATGAAGCCGTTGTTAGCGGGGTCTGAGGTGTCCAACTCGTAAGCAGGCCTGGGCCAAAATATGGGTTTTACAGTATCTGGAAGTCAAAATTTGAAAATCAGCTATCATGATTCATGAAACATTATATTAAAATGTGATTTACCTGCACTAAACTAAGTTACTCCTTTCATCCACAATACTCCCTTCAATACAACTTGACCACCCAATTCATTTTGAGCAGACTGGGAACCCCTCATTAAAAACACAATTAACCTGCACCATAGCACTACTTGAACAGAACAGACAGCCAGTTACAGTAAAGTAAGTTTTTACTGTTGAATGCGTTCTTCAGAGGAGTGACACTGGGGTTTCTGTATTTGACGTTGTAATCCGTCCACCAAGCAATCCCTTTTCCATCGAAGGGCACCAGCTTCTTTGCCCCATTGACAATCTGATACAGCTTGAAGGTGTCTTAAAAAAAAAAAAAAAAAGAATTAATACGCAAATACACACAGCAAATAAACTTAAAAAGGACCAGTGTGTAGGATTTCTATTAGCAGAAATTGAATAATATATTCATAACCATGTTTTCATTAGTGTATAATCACCTGAAACTAAGAATCAGTGTGTTTTCATTACCTTAGAATGAGCCCTTCATATCTACATATCAAACACTGACTCTAGAGAGAGCCTTTTACATTATTACGTTACCTGAAGGCCACCGTAGATTTTTCAAAATGCTTGGGAAGGGAGGGAATGAGCGGACGGGTATTCAGTTGGTTGCAATCTGCAACCTCACCGCTGGATGCCACTACACACTGCTCCTTTAAATCCAAATTCATTTGAAACGTCCTTACATACCATTGAACATGCTGTTTGCTACTGATCCACATGGTACAATTGGTTTGTCCTTGCTGTCATAGTCATAGGGTGCACAGGTGTCATCGGGACTCTTCAACAGAGACAGAGAACAGAATTTTCATCGCTCAAATAAATAGTTAATAGAGAGATGGGCAACGACATAAGATATCACCATTGCAGCTTTATGATCCGTGCATTGTTACAAAAATGTACACTGATGTTTGACCAAGGTGACAAAACGTAACTTAACTCAGCATATTTTTATTCCAATTGAGAATATATGGATTTTTTTTTTCCCCCATAGAAATTTAAATAAATTTTTCAATATCCTATGTTGTCAACTCACCGTAAAGGCATCCAAGTCTCCAGACAGCTGGTTATCATCTTTGGACGCACCATACCTCCTGTAGTTCTGGAAGTAGTTTGTTAACCCATAATAAAAGAACACAGGTCCCTGTGGAGGAAAACAGAATCACAAAAACAAACAGTCAAGGTTCAGCCGCAGCCAGAAATATAGTTCAATTTCATTACTGTTCGTATGTGTATGAATGTGTTTGTGCAAAGCTCCAATGCAACCTTAAATAAAGTGGTAATGTTGAAGGTTAGCTCGCACACACAAGGCGTTGGTTTTGGGTTAGTGCACTGGAAGCATTCTGACCCTGGGGCAACCCCAGTGTAGTCCAACTGTGTGGGAAAGAACAAGAAAGGTCATTATTAATTATTGATGACTACAACACCCGTCTCTATCAGGTGTTACAGACACAGTACGATATCGCTTACAAGTGACAAGTCTGTGAGCAGTGTACAGTTTTGTACTGTACACCATTTTCTTTCATCTCAACACTGAAAACATCAGTTTTAATATTGACTCAAGGTTTGTTCACTTCAACCCAGTTACTGTGTCTCCTCCTCTCGTGGTGATATCTGACCCTTAATTCCCCAGCATGCCACCCAACTGAATTGTGTGCTCGGCGGTCTGACAGTCATACCTCCAACACCTGGATGCTCTGTGAGGTGACAAAGAGAGCAACGCCAATGCCGATGAACGCCAGGCCGATGACGACAAACCCTGGGATGACAATGCCAGCGGAGAGCATGGGCTGCCATGCCGGAAGCCTCTGCTGAGTGAAGGCGGTGTTGTCAGGCCGGTTGGCTAACTCCTGCACCTGCTTCACCATTCTGTGGTTCTGTTGGATAGATGTTACTTGCTGGTATTTAAGTGTATTATATAATAGCCATGGCGCACATATGAAACACTCCCTGCATGGTTGGAAATTAGCACCAGCCAAATGCTGATATAAGTATGCAAGTGGCTGCTAGATTTGCACCCATTTCACAATGCAGCCTAACTATTGAGTGTAGATTTTGAAACTTGGATGCCTTTAAGGTGAGTTGACATTGGATATTGAAAATTGTATTTAAAAAATCCATATGTTCTCAATTGGAATAAAGATATGCTGAGTTGAGTTACGTTTTGTCACCTTGGTCAAACATATGTGTGCAGTTCATATGTTATCAGTAGATTTTGAAATCAGCCACAGTGGCAGGTGGACAAAATAGTTCCAACCCTGACTTCCTGCATAACCAAGATGAGTCTTTATTTTCCCTGTTCTCACACTATACAGACTTATAGTGTCTACTCTCATTTTAAGTTAATGTAGGACGTTGCAGACAGCTGCAGCAGTTAATATAACTTATTTCCAACACATAATAACCAAACCCCACCCCTAAAATGCTTCATATCACACACAATAATCTTAGAATCTCAACCACCAACAACACCCAGATTAGCCGAGGGCAAAACACTGTATTCACTGTATTCAAATTAAATGGTTGAAGCACAAACATACATATTCACGATATACGATGTGAATTTTAGGCGTTACTTACATACAGTCGGCTCAAAATTGAGAAACAAAGGAGTCAAACAAAACGTCGTTGTATTTCCCTGAGTAGTAGAAGGCGCGACAGAGAGGAGTTCACCTTTACCTGTCTACCCCCACCTTTACCTGCCCATCCTGTTCTTCCTCCCTACCTGTGTGACGTCACTTTGTAGTTTTTTTTTTTTTTTTTTTTTCTTTTCTTCTTCTTCGTTGGTGTTTATTGGCGATTGACAAACCAGCGTATAGGTGCATTACTGCCAATTACTGGACTGGAGTGTGGAGCAATAGATCAATAGATTGTCAGGAATTTTTTTTTTTTATTAATTTAAAAAAAGGTGCACTAACCATGCACTAACAGACACATTAGAGATGTTTTGAACTGTGTTACACCTCCTTTTGGTCGTCTATTATGGGTGATTTACAGTGGAAAAAGGCTTGTTGTATTCTAAACAAATAGTGTATCAGTAATAAAGTAAAAGAAGTATCCTTCAAGATTTTACATAGAATTTACCATGTTAAAGAAGTATTAAAAAGATTTAAAATAAATATAGACTCTAGATGTGTTTTCTGCGATTCAGATCGAGAAACAATATTTCATTTGTTTTTTTCACTGTAATCATTCGACTTTATTTTGGACTGATATGCAAAATTTCATTAATAGAAAAATTAATACTAATGTACAGATTAATGTATTTGATGTGATGTTATATTTTGTGTTTTATGGGATGGATAGCAATATTACCTATATAATTCAGCTTCTGATTATTATTATTTTAAAGTCTCTCAATATTTTAAAGGAAGTACATTTTCTTGAACTCTGAAAAGACTTAAAATGAATGGACATTGAACTCCTCCTCTTTTTTTGTACTGTTTCTTTGTATTCCCTATACTCTTTTCTACATGTCTTTGTTGAAATAAAGTTCTGGGGAAGAAAAAAAAAAGATAAGGGCGGAAACGCCGAATCCCGAACAGCAACTTTAACTCTTTTTAACTTTAAGACCCTAAAAATAATGCCGATATGTTATTGAAACACATATTAATAAGCGTAAACTAAAACAACAACAACCCCATTGCAGTGAGTATTTAATCCCCGCCTACTTGTTTTTGATTGGCAGATATTTTCGACCAATCATGTCGCTTGAGTGGTGTTGGGTAACGTTGTCTCTCGACCAATCACGAACGAGTTCATTGAAAGGCGACCTGCTACTGTGCCCGTCTTTGTGTTGACATCTTTCGGAGGACCTGAGAGGTAATATTGATATTTTCAATATTTAATACGAGCATTTATTAATATAAAAACGACCCTCCCTTATGTAGAGAACGTCTGCTTATCACTCAGCAAGTTTATCAACACCGATCTCTTTGTAAAGTGCTTTGTTTTATCAATATAAGGTCGCACCTGCTACTGTGCAACTGTTGGTGCTAGCATCTCATTGTTAGCTTGTTAAGCTAACATAGCATGGTCTCCTAATGTAAAATCTGTAAGGAAATACATTTAGTTAGTAGCGATCAAATCTATATTTGCTGTGCAGCTTTTGATGCAATCATATTACATGAATATAATATTATATTCATCAGTGCTGTGTGCAAATCGCTGTAAAGAACAAATATACAGTTAGCTAACGCATGCTAACGTAGGTAGCCATAGCTACCGTTGCTAGTTAACAAAAGTCTGATGGCAATGTAGGATATATTAAGGTCTTTTAATGTTAAATTAATGAATCAAACATCAGGGTTCATATGTGAACACTTTCAGCTTTTTCAGGTTTTTGAGTGAGTAGTGCTAAAGTCCTGATAAACCAGTGAGCTGTGGTGAAACACATTGTTATCTGATTGCCTTGCTAGGTAACAATAGTCAGATGGCAAATCTAGGATATATTAAGGTTCATATGGGAACACATTCAGCTTTTTCAACTTTTTTGTGTGGGTATAGTGCTAACTTTATTCTCACTCTACCCATAACTCTTTATAGATATTTAAACAATATCCTCCTCACAAACACTAACCAGATAATAATGCATACAGTGCACTTTTATAGACTAAGCTACTGGAGTTACCCTGCACTATGCTCATTTTTAACAGTCTCTTCTGCACTTTTTAATAGTCGTGTATCACAGTTTTTACCCTGCACTATATTCAGTTTTAACAGTTTTCTTCATCTCCTTGTATTTTTATATCTTGTATATTCTTTTGTACTTTGTACTTTGCACTACTAACTTTTTTACTGCCTTTTTACTAACATGTTTTTGCACGATGGAACTGAGATGCTGGAAACTCGAATTTCCCTCAGGATCAAAAAAGTTACTATCTATCTATCTATCTATCTAACTAACTAACCATACACTTCCACGCAACACACACTTGTCTTCTTTTATATATTTACTGTATTGTTATTGTTGTTATTACATATATAATATATATATACATATATATACATATATATATATATATATGTATGTATATATAGTCCTAATTGGCTGTTATCACTATTATGTAGTCATATTATTTCTTTATAATAATCTTGTCTCCAGATGGAAGCTTCAGCTAAGCACAGTGGGTTTTTTCCCTCTTCCTGCACTGTATATTATTCATTTATTTCTTTTGTTATGTTGTATAGTCTTAAATTGTGCAAAATAAAAAACAAAAAAATAAACAAACGTGGTTAAGTCCTGTTAAACCAGTGAGCTACAGTGAAACACATTGTTCAGTGGAATTTGCTAACAGGTTTTTTCAAAAAATGTTTATCTAAATCTCAGTGAATGTACAGTAATGTGAAAGGCCAACCTTTTTTTTTTGTCCAGTTGGTTCCTGTCTATGTAACCATATTTCTGGTTCTGTCTTCATTTCTTAGTGTTTGAATGGATATTACCAGGTGCCCGGAGAAATGGGTAAAACAAGACAAGGTTACTGTTACCATAAAGCCCTCATTTCACAAACCATGACATTCATGCACAGTTGTTTAAATAATCCAGTGATGCAGATGTGTGACATTATTTGGGTGAAGAAGCATCTCCCCAAAGCCAGACAGGATTTGGTGTGTTGTTAGCCTTTTGTTGAAGGTGCATTCACTGCCCCCCAACAGCACAGTGACCAGTTGATATAGGGGTTGTAGTAGTTTAGCATGGATTTAGTAAGTTTTACATATTAACTATTATAGGCTATAATTTTCAGACAAATTTGGGAATGCCAAAAAGGGCACATGTTAAATAGTTGTTTTTGTTTGGTTGTTTGTTTTCAGCACGCACAACCCACACTTCATAATTTTCATCTTTTCTTTTAGAAATATTTTGTAATCTTTTTTTTCATTGATTATACTATTTCGAACATTTAAATATCAACCATTTCCCTTGGGCTGTTTCATTTTGATGGGTTTCATTAAATTCCCCCCCCCTCCCCTTTGTTCAGGAGAGGCCTCCAACATCCTCCATGATGCTTTCTAGCAAGAAGTCAGATGCTGGCTCCTCTTCCTCCTCCTCTTCTTCGACTGCGGCAGCAGTGGGAGGTGATAGGGTCCAGGTTTCTGATGCCCAGACTGGTCCGTCAGCCCCGGCTCCAGGACTTATGGATGTAAAGAAAAAGGAGAGGTCATCCCCTAGTGGGGAACCTGGAGGAGCCCCTTTGCCTCACCAGGCAGGCCCTGGGGGGGCAGACCCAGACTCAGCTGAAGTTCGCAGAACGAGTCGCCGCAAGCGAGCAAAAGTAAATATTTAAGGGTTGTGTATCCTCTCACTCAGAGAGGAAAAGATGCTGCCAAAACTGATATGTGTGAAATGAAAACTGCCAGTTCCAGATCTCACTGTATTTTATCTCCATTTGTTTACTTTAAAGGATCAATACGTGTGTCGTAATTTAAACTTTAGGTGCAATTTTGCTCTCTATCTGAAGTCACAGGTTCTCACTTGCATATGTGCGCCAGTGGAAATTAGCAGCAGAGGTAATGTCTCGTAGTCTTTGCAGTGTGTTGTGTTCACGGTAATTGTTTCTTTGTTGTTTTGGCACATCTACTGTACATGATGTGGGAGCACTCCAACAAATACACCGTAACGCTGGTTTTAATGATGCTTTTATTGTGCCTACCGTTGCAGGTGGAGTACCGCGAGATGGACGAAAGCCTGGCCAATCTGTCGGAAGACGAATATTACTCAGAGGAGGAGAGGAATGCCAAGGCAGAGAAGGAGAGGAAGCAGGTCATCCCTCCACCACCTCCACCGCCAGAGGAAGAGAATGACAGTGAACCAGAGGAGCCATCTGGTGAGTTTGAAAATTGCTGCATCATGTCAAAGCAGTGAAATGAAACTGATGTTTTTGTTGAGGAAAGAAACTAAAAAATGTGTTATAAAAAGCCTGATCATGCCTAACATGGAGGCTGTGGCTCATTGCACATGAATGCTCTTTCTTTTGGTCTTGAATTGATCCCAAATGGCACTCAATGTTAAGTATATAGTGATATGTATGTTTGTTTTTAGGTGTAGAAGGAGCTGCCTTCCAGAGTCGTCTTCCTCATGACCGTATGACATCCCAAGAGGCCGCCTGCTTCCCTGACATCATCAGCGGTCCCCAGCAGACTCAGAAGGTCTTCCTCTACATCCGCAACCGTACGGTAAGTGCCTGTGTAGACACATTTAGTTTGTGTTAAAAAAACTGAGGATCATTGTTTAAAACATATAGACTATTGTATCTTAATCCATATTAACCTCATACAGCTCCAACTGTGGCTGGACAACCCTAAAATCCAGCTGACCTTTGAGGCCACAGCACAGCAGCTTGAAGCTCCATACAACAGTGAGAAATTAAAAAAAATAATATTTTTCTACATTTAGATTCCTTTCTTTTATTATAAAAGAAGGTTGTAGTCCTACAGATGTTGTGATTTGATATGCTTTTGTTCTTTTTTTAGGTGATGCAGTGCTGGTCCACAGAATACACAGCTACTTAGAAAGGCATGGTCTCGTTAACTTTGGCATTTACAAGAGGGTCAAGCCTTTACCCAGTAAGTTCACTTCATTCATTGCACTAGTAAAATAACACCAGCCATTAGTCACATGTTTGTACAATTTATGTATTCCATAAGCTACTTGTTTGAAGGCAAACATATCTTGGATTTGTACCCCCAAAAAAACAAAATCTGGTTTACCAAAGTGATTGTCTAACATTAACTAACGTACTCCCTGCTTGCTGTTGCAGCTAAGAAGACCGGGAAGGTTATAGTCATCGGTGGAGGTGTGTCTGGCCTAGCTGCAGCCAGGCAGCTACAGAGCTTCGGGATGGATGTTACAGTATTGGAGGCCAGGGTAGGTCACAAACAGGGTTTCTATTAATCTGTTATTTCAAGTATATTTGTTACATTTTCTTAACCAGCTATTGATATAAATCATTTTTATGATTGTAAAACATTTACTTTTTTTTTTTTAATAATTGATAGCATTGTGAGATTAATGCCACCCTATATAGATTTTCTATATGATAATGTGTGCATATGTTTTCTAAGGGTTTAGATGATAACCAATCGAGTGACCTAAAAGTACCTTGCTTTTTTTTTTCCATGCAGGACCGTGTTGGAGGCAGAGTGGCCACATTTAGGAAGGGCAACTATGTCGCTGATCTGGGAGCCATGGTGGTGACGGGGCTGGGTAAGATTCATATCCAGTTTCTTTTATGTGAATACTGAAAGTCAGTCACAAGTTAGTGAGGAGTCAAAGCCTCCTGTATAAACCTTTAGTGTCTGATCATGACAGGTCATCATAGACGGATGATTTTAGGCCATTGATTTTTAACAAAGTCAGATAATAGTACTCACAAGAGATTCTACAGTTACTAAAATCCACCTGTAGAGGGTGTTATTGTCCATGCTTATGTTGTGTCATTGTCAATTGTGTGCATGTGTTTGTGTTTGTGCAGGAGGGAATCCCATGGCAGTGATCAGCAAGCAGGTTAACATGGAGCTGGCCAAGATCAAACAGAAGTGTCCACTGTATGAAGCCAATGGCCAGGCTGTGAGTATAATAATGTAATCATTTCTTAATCAGTAAACTGAGTTGCCTCTCATCCATTATCTTGTCAGAGATAAGTGGAGTGATTAAGTATTGATTGTTTTTTGCAAAAAAATCCTAGGTTTACTCCGAAAGCAACAGTTTGATAGATGGCAAGAGGTTAATGTCAAACAGCTATCCTCTGGCTACAGCTGCCTCAGACATGTGTATCCAAATTTCAATTTTTTGAAACCAGGACCTTGTGTTGTTTACTTCCTTTTAACAGAAGATGTTTACTTATGCACAAGAGTTCCCTCTTGGCATTGAAGTGCTCCGTGTTTGGGTTTCTAGTTGTTCTCTAAGCCCTGTTGTTGTCCTGAGGCGGGGATCTGGCTTTCCACGAGCCACAAAAATACATGGATGAACGGTGGATTCAGTTAACTGCTTAGCCTTGCGTGTCATCAACAACAGCTTCAGTTCCTTTCAGAGAGCAGAGGAGACCAGAAAACAGATATAGCCTATTGGCGTTAAATTGGAAATAAACAGCGTTTTCCACTTCTCATTTTCGTCCTGTCCGTCAAGTGGCAGCAACGGTAGTAGGATGTTTAGTTTCATGTTCGGGCCTCTTCCATTGAAGTAGAGACCGACCGCATCATGTGTAACTGGTTTCCTCCTCCTCCGCAGGAAATGGCAAATTAAATGTACATGTTTTCCTTTTGTGCAAACCTGTTTGAAGTTAAAGATGTGTTTACTTAATATGTTCTCTCTCTCTCTCCCCCACCCTCCCCTCTTGTCTTCACAACCTCTTCCATGTTCATCTTTTGGTGGACTACCCAAGGGTGAACGGTGCACAAGTGTATGTATTGGTTTATTTACATAATACATTCCTTACCTATGCTTCTTCTGCTTATATTAGTGAATATAGAATAGACTCAGTTGAAAATTGAATGATGGAAGGATGTATAAATGTCTTAAATTACATCAAAAACACAAATTTTCTAGTGTAATTCTGTTTATTGTACCAGTTATACTAATTGTTGTGGCTTTAGATGAGTCTGGCGTGCTTTGCCTACTGTTTACTTTTCTATAAATTCCATCACTGCTGTCATTGGTGTGACTGATGGTCCTTGTGGTGTGATTGTGTGTCCAGGTGCCAAAAGAAAAAGACGAGATGGTGGAGCAAGAGTTCAACAGACTGCTGGAGGCCACCTCCTTCCTCAGCCACCAGCTGGACTTTAACTTCCTCAACAACAAACCCGTTTCTCTGGGACAGGCCCTGGAGGTGGTCATACAGTGAGTATGGTGTACACTGCATGAGCTGGGTTGACAGATGTGTCCTACACATGTGTACCAAAGAAGAGATGTATACAGATGCACACAAACACTCTAATCTTGTGTGTCTGTTTGTGTCTGTGTGTGTGTGTGTGTGTGTGTGTGTGTGTGTTTGCAGGCTGCAGGAGAAGCATGTAAAAGATGAGCAGATAGAACACTGGAAGAAGATTGTAAAGACGCAGGAAGACCTCAGAGATCTTCTCAATAAGGTGAGCGCTAGTTTTTTATTTTGCTTAAAATAATGCACCACAATTTACTGTTTGCACCAACAAGAGATACTACTGATGACCATCCAGCTCACAGCAAGAGATGCTGTGAGTTAGATGAGAACACCACGTTTGCGTCCGTAAGCTAAACAGGAAGCTAGAGCCAGCGGGCGATTAGCCTATCGTAGCAATAAAGACTTGAAGCGGGGGGAAACAGCTAGCCTGTTCTCCCCACACCTCTAAAGGTCAATAATTAATATGTTACCAGACGGGGAGGTGCGCATTTTCTCACAGGGATGACAAGACTCATATATAGCATATAGACATGTGAGTGGTATAGATTTTTTCATCTAACTCTCAGAAATAAAAGTGTATTTCCTAAAATGTTGAACTATTCCTTTAAGACTACTTAAAGGGAAATCTTGAAAAGTGGTGAAGAGCTTTTCATTTTCCATTTTTTTGGCACGTTTGTTTGAAAAAGAGAGACCAGAAATTGGACTTTTGACATTTTAATTACTGCTCGAATTTGGTAAACATCTGTGAACTGGTTTGTCAGTTATGTTTGTTTGCTTGATTGATTCGCTAAGAGACCTAATAGACGGAGTGCACTTCTAGTAAAGAGCAGGCGTTAGACTGGAACACTACTGGTTTCAATTTCAGGATGATCTGCTTCCACCATCACCTTCATGACTTCCTTCCCCTCCCTCTCCTTTTTTTAGATGGTGACCACGAAGGAACGGGTTAAGGAGCTCCACCAGCAGTATAAAGAGGCCAGCGAAGTCAAACCACCCAGAGATATCACAGCCGAGTTCCTGGTGAAGAGCAAGCACCGAGACCTCACCGCGCTCTGCAAAGTGAGCTCAAACACTATTTCAGAAAAAAAGAAAGAAAGAGAAATGTGATCAGAAGAAGAAAGTTACGATTGAGCTCTTACACCACCTCACAGATCGTACAAATATGTCCAAGCTGTGGGCAGTTATCTAGACTGGTTGTTGTCCAGAATAGATTCCTGTGTGACGCTTTCATTACTTCCAGGCTGCAGAACTTAAAATACTTTAGTCGGGGCAGTTAAGTTTAGAAGCTAACTATTTCCAACTGTGTTTGTGGTGTTGTGGGTATTACATAGCGTATGTTGCTGTAGTTTGAACTGCTTTGAAACAATATTAGATTTCCTTTTGTTGATTATTAGGTGTACCTGCAGGTCAGAAGGTCGACCACAATTTGCAGAAACATTTGTGTTTGTGCTGAAGATCAAATAGCAGTATTATAATGCAGAAGTACTAGAATGTATGATGGGTATTTTATGAACTACTAAGTCAGGGTGGATGCCTCGCAGAATTTCAATGCCGTGCTCTCTAAGTAAACCAGACAGGCTGTGTTTAAGTGGTTTAATGCCTCGGTAGGATGTATTATTAGAGCGAGCGCTGCCGTTTTATTTTTGCTTCAGATAAATCACCTCCACTGCTGCTACGTGTGTATTTTAGAGGGAGGTTTTAGTTGGTTTAAACACAGCTGGTGTCTGAACTGAATTTGTCTGCTACCCATCCGCTGTCTGAGAAACCACTTCAAGGCTTTGAATCACGGTCTGACTGTCTTTATGTCTGCGGATGTACACACACACACACACACTTTCATCAAGACAGAATGAGCATTCAATTTAAGAGTGTGTGTCTCATGACATGCATGACTGCATCATGTAACAAGATTTTAAGGCTTGTCGGGATGTTTTTGCTGGGACGGTTTCCAGTATTCTTGGAAGTGTTTTCCCAGGTCGTCCCGCTAGCTCGGAGGCGTCATTAGGACGTCAAATGTTCTAGACTCGGTGTAGCTGTAGTGTCCCGGGGCCTGGCGCGGTAGGTGGTATTACCAGACTCTGCACCGCTGCTGTAGTTGGTTCTATTGTGGTGAACTGATGAACAGGTTGAGTCAGCCCTCTCTGTCATGACTGCTTGTCCTTTCTGCATGACCTGAAACCCTCTGGGTGTGTACCTTGTACACACACACACACACACATGCACGCAACACATGCTCACCTAGTTCAAGACTTCACTCAGCTCCTAAAGTCAATTCAATGTGATGCAAAATATCATTTTTTTGAGAATTATTTGTAATCATTTAAAGTGTGTAATGGTAAAATACTGGCACATTAGTTATATTATAACATTAAAATCAATATTAATTGTCAGTTGTAGTGGAAAGTTGTCAAGATGATGATGTAAATGTGTAGCAAAACAGTTTTGCTTCTCAATTAATTTTCTCATTACGTTTTAGCTCATTAGTTTTAATGAAATTTTAATTGTGATAAATATTCATGATCATAAAATCTAGAAAGTAAAATAATTTAGGGCTGCAACTAATGATTATTTTCATTGTCGATTAATCTGTCGCGTATTTTCTCAATTAATCAATTCGTTGTTTGGTCCATAAAATGTCAGAAAATGTTGATCAGTGTTTCCCAAAGCCCAAGATGACGTCCTCAAATGTCTTGTTTTGTCCACAACTCAAAGATATTTAGTTTACTGTCATAGAGGAGTCAATAAACCCAAAAATATTCACATTTAAGAAGCTGGAACAGGAGAATTTTGACTTTTAAAAAAAAATATATATAAAAAATTACTCCAACTGTTTATTTGATTATAAAAATAGTAATTTATTAGTTGACAAGTAATTAATTAATTGTTTCAGCTCTAAACAAATTCTCATTGTGTCAGTATTTCCCGGCATTGATACTACGTGGATATGAAATGAAGATGTGTTTACATCTCTGTGCTGTCTGCTTTGTCCCTGTGTAGGAGTACGATGAGTTGGTGGAGATGCAGGTCAAGCTGGAGGAGAAGCTGCAGGAGCTGGAGGCCAATCCACCCAGGTAACCAGTCCTTCTGAAGCTTCAGCATAGTATCCTCAACTGCTACTCATTCTCCTTTTTATTCAGCATCATATATAGTACTGGCTAGAATTAAATTGAGCTTGTCTCTATTTCACCCATACTTTCTTAGTATGCAAATATTATTTTGTTAAATGGTTAAATCACATTCTATTTGATCACAATTTAGGAGGGATAACCATTATATACCTTCACAGTATATATGTGATTACTAGACAATAGTCAAATGACACCATAATGTACTTTTTTGGTCATACTTCCCAGCTCCAGTTTGTCATTACACAAACCTACATCTATAACATGTGTTTCTATTTGGTAAATGGTTGCTGTGCTACTGGGCAAGCCAAAGTCTTTTTTTTTTCACATCAGTAAAACTTATATTATTCTATATATTTGAGAGCCTAAGGCAAACACATCCCAGGTGTGCAATGCTTCAGTGTAATGAATAACTACATGAAGCTCTTATTTGAATCCAGCTAGGAACAGACAGAGGCAGCAGCAACTTGTTGGTCTGGTTTGGATCAGTACATTATTAGCCTGTTGCAGATCTCCAGAAGACTTCTTTTATTAATTGTTCTAATCAGGAGCTATCCAGACTAAGTATGCTAGACTTCTAATGTTGAAGCAATATTGGCTTATGCGCTGGAGTGAAATTATTCTAATGGTAATAACAGATAATTGCTTGTTGGAGCCCTGTAGCCATTAGCAACACATGTTTACCTGTGTATGTCCTGTGGCTATTTGCCGAGTATTTTTTTTTTTTTTAAATTGCAATGTGTTCAAATATGTATTTATTTATTATTATTATTATGTTAGGACCAATTGAAGCTTTCTCAGCTTGTGCATGAGTAAACCTGTCCCTCTGATGTGTGAATAGCTGTCAGTATACATCACCGCGTCTCTTTCCTTCCCTTCTTTCCCACAGTGATGTTTACCTGTCATCCAGGGATCGGCAGATCCTCGACTGGCACTTTGCCAACTTGGAGTTTGCCAACGCTACGCCCCTCTCCACCCTTTCTCTCAAGCACTGGGATCAGGTACATACATGAATCTATTTTGTCATAACTGTGCAGTTCTGACAATAGTCGTGCATTGCAAAGACCCTCGGGCCTCTTACAAACCCATGTGCGGTACATGTTAATGCTAGTTTAACTATGAGATAACCTCTGCCATTCTGTTTTATTACAGTACGAAGATAATTGTGCTACTGGGGTGACATGTTATTCATTTCTCCACAGGATGATGACTTTGAGTTCACTGGCAGCCACCTGACAGTAAGGAACGGTTACTCTTGTGTTCCCGTGGCCCTGGCTGAAGGCTTGGACATCAAACTAAACACAGCTGTGCGGCAGGTCCGGTACACGGCCTCTGGTACGTGCACAGGACCATGTGTTTGTCTTCTGCTACTTTTAGCCACAAGTTCCTCTATGAATTTCATAATTGATCTTCCTCTTCTTCATCTGTTGTTTCTCCAGGCTGTGAGGTGATAGCAGTCAACACTCGCTCCACGACCCAGACCTTCATCTACAAGTGTGACGCTGTGCTGTGCACCTTGCCTCTCGGCGTGTTGAAGCAGCAGCCCCCCGCTGTGCAGTTTGTTCCCCCTCTGCCCGAGTGGAAGACGTCTGCTATACAGAGGATGGGCTTTGGCAACCTCAACAAGGTACTTAGCATTTATCAGACTGAGCTTGTTGCCATCTATCCTTAAAGAGGACCCATTATTATGCCCAAAGTCCAGGCCAAAGGGAGTTACACTCCCCCATAGAAACACTGCTCCTGAACTGCCTGAAACACCTCACTTGAAGTCCCGCCTTTTCTTCCGTAACATGGTGATGTCATCAAGTAACACAGTGATGTCATCAAGTAACACAGTTGCTTAATATCTGCCAGCGGCTAGTTTGGTATGCCCTCAAACAAAGCTAGTTAGAGCGGAGCTGGAGTGGAGTCCAGAAGGTTTTAGTTCAGTTGACCGATCACAACAGAGTGGGCTAGCTGACCAATCAGAGCAGACTGGGCTTTTTGGGATGGGGTTGAGGGTGGCAGGAGCTCAAACAGAGCGTTTCAGAGATGCTGCAGCACAGCCAGTATGAGAAAAGTAAATCGTTTATTGAGTTGTTCTAGAGTTGTTCTAGTAGAAACCCCAAACACAAGTATGCACCTGAAAATAAGCATAACAGGTCCTCTTTAACCACACTACAGAATCTCATTCTGATTTGTCCAGATTTTAGCCATAAAAAAATGAACACTTTTGATATAGTCAAGACAGTCCAGAGTAGTCTGACATTTAAGTGGGAGGCCGGGGATTTTAACGCTAACCTTTTCACCCACTACAGGAAAATGTGTGCTAGGTGTGATCTGCCACATTTCTGTGCAGACCAGTGCAAACTTTCCATTCTTTAAATGAGTCACAAATCAGAGTTCAAGTCAGGTTTTAAATCATGTATTGCGCTTCCGGCAGAACTGGAGATTCTGTTCCTCAGAGAGACCTCCTGCTTCTCGTTCTGCTGCAGTCTCCTCATGCTAGGAACTTGACCTTCAGTGGTAGAGGGCTTAAAAACAACGAGTATTCAGAATTTGTGCTCCTTGCCTATGTGATATTGCCTGGTTTACATCTGGGCTCAGACGGAGGATGGAGAGTAGGATCGAAAGGGTGGCACGGGCAATGTGTAAAATATAAGAGTGGAGAGGCAATCGGAGCCTGATGGCGTGCGAATCAAAAAGGTGCTTTTTGCCAGCGTGTTTGTAATCGGATCAGAGTCCTCATTCTGCGTCACTCCTGACCCACCAGCTCTCTCTCTCTCTCTCTCTCTCGCGCTCTGTTGCTGAGCATCATCTGCAGCAGAGTAGTTTATCTCCTAATTCTACTGCAGCACAGAGGAGAATACTGCATTATTATGCAATCTGAGCTGCTACTACTGCTATGTCTCCAGCAGAGGGCGCTCCACCATTCACACATTCATAATCATGAAGTGAATGTGCTGAAGCTGAGATGTGCTTCACGGGCCGTTGAGCTTTTTGTATTAAAATAAGCACCCTGAATGATTTTGTGTTGTGTTCCTCCCTGTGTAAAGGTGGTGTTGTGTTTTGACCGCGTCTTCTGGGATCCCAGCGTCAACCTGTTCGGTCATGTCGGCTCCACCACAGCAAGTCGGGGCGAACTCTTCCTCTTCTGGAACCTCTACAAAGGTGACAATAGATCCCTTTTTAATTTCACACTGCAGAGTGATGTGGTATTGAGATGTATTTCCTGTCCATATATACTGTATGGCCTTTGCTTCTCTAAAACATTATTAAAAAGTCTCTGCCTTTTCTCTATTTCAGCCCCGATCCTCCTCGCTCTGATGGCTGGCGAGGCCGCTGGCATCATGGAGAATATCAGTGATGACGTGATTGTCGGACGCTGCCTGGCAATTCTCAAAGGCATATTTGGAAGCAGCGCTGTACCACAGGTATGATAAAGACTCTCACACACACACTGTTATTTCCATTTGACATTTGTCTTTCTTTACCTTGAGCTTTTCACTTTGAGTTCTCCTTTAAGTCCACATCCCAAATAGTTTATTCCTCTCAAACACGGATGTCTTCAAAATTCGACATAGCTGGCAGTTTTGTTCAAATACAACTTCGTTATGTTTGCTGTTTACAGAAAAAGTAGTGGTGGCTTTTATTTTTTAAGCTCCATCATTAGCGTTTTCTCTGGTTTTTCCACTACTTTGAGTGGAATGTCAAATCCGTTCCTGAGTCGACCCCCCCTAACCAGCACCACTTTACGCAGCGAGCACATGTGAAAGGCACTGGAGTCGTATCCAAACCACCCGTCATTATAAATCATTTGCTCATGGTTTCAAATGGGATAAAATCACATGCATGGAGGCCAACGTTGGAACTGTTCACCATCCAGCTGTTTACAGGTCCCTCTAATATCCTCATGGAAACTCCTCTGAAGTATGTGTTGTTGTTTGTCGTCATGGCAGCCAAAAGAAACTGTGGTCACCCGCTGGCGTGCAGACCCGTGGGCCCGGGGCTCCTATTCCTACGTCGCAGCAGGTTCTTCGGGTAACGACTATGACCTCATGGCGCAACCCATCACACCTGGCCCTGCTATACCGGGAGCCTCACAGGTAAGCACAACAACATTACAGAAGCCATAGTGTTAAAGTAGCTCTGGGCAATATGATGATATATATTGTCAAAACTTTTTTTCCTCTAGAATTTCACTTAAAACTGTTATGTTAATTTTGCACTCAAGTTCTGAGAAAATAGTACTTTTTATTTGTCCAACAAGACTATACAATACTAGGCTTTACCATGTGGTTATTTCATATAAACTATTCAGTTATTGAATTACCAGAAAACGTGTTATATTGTGATATATATCGTTATCGAGATATGAAATTGCCTATCGCCCAGCGCAATGTTAAAGGTTCTCAATACAGAATTCAGAGCATATTTGTTGTTTCCAAACGCCTCTCAACATGGAGATGGCTGAGCTAAGAGACTAGCAGCTAACAGTGCTAACAGCATGAACTGTGTAAACAACGGCAACAGTGCAGAACAGAGCTAATGGTGTTTACCTGAGGCAAGAACCGGAGGGTGGGTTGCTACGCTTTTGCGACGACGCCATAGATCGGGATGGAGTTATCAGCTGTAACCGCCATATGAGCTCAGTGCAGAGCGGTGGAAATTGGTTAGCCAGTGGGGCACAACAGAGACTTGTGGCCGGCCCGGCTATGTCAGCATAGCACAGAGAACCTCAGATTACAGCACACACATAAAGGGAGAGTGACTTCATTCTCTGCTCAGGTAGACATTATTCCTCTATATCTTTACAAAGCTAGTAGTTGTTTGTTACTATATTAATACTCTGTATCCCGTATATAGAGAACCTTTATGTTTTTATTTGGGCGAGAATGTCAGTTTACATGCGTGTGAGAAATGGAGGGAGAGAAGGCATCCCAGCCTGCCCACAATACTCCACCAAACCAAAGCAGAGCAGTTCATTCTCCACACAGATGTTTTTTTAGCCGTTTTGATGTCGGCACACTGATTGAGTCATATTTATGTGTTGACTGATGAGTCCTGGCAGTTTACTACCACACTTTTTCTTCCCCCACCAATCCCCTATTTCCTTTGAATTCCTTATTGTCCTCACTGTGGTTTTTTTTTTTTTCCGTTTCCCCTCTCAGCCCGTCCCCCGTCTCTTCTTCTCTGGGGAGCACACGATCAGGAATTACCCCGCCACAGTTCACGGCGCCCTGCTCAGCGGGCTCCGCGAGGCCGGGCGCATCGCAGATCAGTTCCTGGGTGCCATGTACACGCTTCCCAGACAGGCCACGCCCACGGTCGCCAGCAACCCTCAGCAGCAGGCTCAGCCCACCCCCAGCGTCTGAAAATCGCCTCTCCCAGTTCCTGCCAACTCTGTGGGACTGCGGGACCAACTATAGCAGTTCATGAGAAAAGTTTACCCAATAAACTGTTTATTTCTGTACGTGAAAGATCTCGGAAGTCCTTGACAACACTTTGCATCATTGCCTTTACTGAAGAAGTAATGACAGAGAATTCGTTTTCTGGCGTTAGGTGTGATGTGTGGCGTTAGGTGTGGCGTTAGGTGTGATGTGAAATTGAGTTTTGGAGCATTTCGGTTCCTCAGACTTATTTTGGGACGTCACATTTCCAGCAAAAAAATATGGAGACAGATGTAATCTACTACAAAGAATGATGAAAAAATCCTAATTTTATTACATAGTGATGTAATAACTCATCTTTAGAAATGTGTGATTTCTCAGTCTTAAAAAAACAGAAGCATGGCATTATGTTTGGAGTGATTTCAGTGTATTTGATTCCACGTGGAGCATGTCTGCAAAAACCCAACATCTATTTATGTGCCCTTGTCTAAACCCTAAATGTACACAGAGCCAGATATCATATAAGACAGATGACCAACTCAGTAGCTCAATCTCAAAGGCCTTGTCTTAAAACATTGCTATGTACTGTAGCTGTATGCCTCCTAAATTTACTTTTTGATCATTTAGGTTGCAGGAGTGTAGTGAAAATAGTTTGTATTAAAAAGCTAAAAAAAGAAAGATATGTTGAAAGAATTGTGAATGTTTTTGTTGCCATAGCAGTTTAAGTATTTTATTATGGTTGTCATCACATACTTTTTTATATTGTCGATTTGTTTTGTTATTAAAAAAAAAAAACGGAAATTGTATCCTGGAATCGGCGTGTTTTTCTTGAAAGTGATATGTGGTGTGTATGCAGACAGATCACCTGCAATACTTTCTGTACTTGTACATGCATGTACAAAAGAAACATGGCTGCTTCTGCTTTGACCCTCCAATGACCCTCCTTCATTGCAGGTCTGGCTGCTTCCCAGAGTCTGTGGCACTGTGTGTGTGAGGGAGAGATGAGGGTCCCTGGCAGCAGCTCCACATAGTGGGGGATCTGATGAATGAGGGGAGGAGGTGGAGGGGGGGTTAAAATGGTCAACCATGAGCTATGAGCTTCTCTGTGGAGTTGTATTTCAGGGCTCTGTTGCCCCTCTGTTTCCATGCACTATCGAGCGTCACCGGCCTTGTTTTCCCCAGAGATGCGGTTATTATTATCGCGACCAAAGGAGATGTTTGATGTAACAACAGTAATTTGAGCTGGGGTTTTTGGACTGCGGCGCTCGGGTATTTTCACCTCCCTGGTAAACCATATAGGCTCAGAGCGGTGTGCAACTGTTGACTGGTGAGGTTATTTTTCATAATAGCCTCCAGCCCACATCAACTGGTTAGTTGAGAGAGAGGCAGAGATGTAGAAAGTGTAATAGAGAGTTATTAAAAGTCCTTTGAATGCGAGACCACGGCGTGTCTGAGCACATAGCGTGTGATTCATAGGTGTGGGGTGGAATGTACCACAGGTTCAAACACCTCCCACATGCTGCATTTTGGACTTCATCCATAATAATCCAATATGTAAATAATCCAGAGATTATATAACAACTGTACATTGGTTTTAATTTTATGTCAGTTTAGTATTTTAGCCATAGCGGCATGGCTTTAAGGTTGGTCTGCCACTTTACCACTTTGGTTCAGACTGAAATATCTTAACAACTATTTGATAGATTGTTGTGAAATTTTTTAAAGACAGATGATAAATCCTACAGTCTTTGGTGAGACTTTTCCTCTAAGGCCACCATCAATACTTTCATTTATGACTTAATACCTACAAAACTAATGACAGCCCCATCCAGTGGTGGAAAAAATATTAATTTACTGAAGTAAAAGTACTAATACCACGTGGTGAAAATACTCCACTACAAGTAAAAGTCCTGCATTCAAAACTTTACTTAAGTTTAAGTATATAAGTATTGTCAGCAAAATGTACTTAAAGTATGAAAAGTACAGTTTTTATTATATGTAATGCTTATAGATTATTGCTGCATTAATGTCTATGTTGCATTTTACTGCTGTAGATGTTTTTTTATAACTCCTTTATATACTTTTGGGTAGTTTCATCTACAGCAATGCATCATGGTCTATAAGATCACCATGTGTTTGTAAAGTCAACTTTTCATGAGCTCAGCAAAACAGCGCCCTTTTTCAGCTTTGTGGCGATGCATTTTCCAGCTGATCCAAGAGGCTTTCTAAAGAGTTTATTTAGCTTAAGAAGTAGGAGAATTTTATCCACACGTAAATGAACACTTCATCCTTCAGTTTATTCAACATCAACACATCTGGAGATATGTGGTTTTCTCTGGACAAGAAGGGGATGAAAAACTGTAATCTGTCAGATAAAGTGGAGTAAAAAGTACTATATTTTACCGAGATATAGTGGAGGAGTAGAAGCATAAAGGTACATACCATGGAAATACTCAAGTAAAGTACAAATACCTTGAATTTGAACTCAAGTACAATACTTGAGTAAATGTACTTAGTTACATTCCACCACTCAGCCTCAGCTCTACTTAACTGCACTTAGTAAATTACCTAAAATGTCATATAACATTCCCAATTATCAAGCTACTTCCATAGTTATTCAAAGCTGCAGCCTCATCAACCCTTTTTATGTATTCTTACAATCAACACCTCTTCCCTACGACACCTGTTGTGGGCATTGAGGCCTCTTTCTCACTCTTACTCCTCCTCATCTGAGTCATTTCCATGGTTGACTTCACAGCACTAATTCAGGTCAGGCATCGGCGCCGAGGCTCAGGAGTACCAGGGTCTGAACAGGCACCACTGTGTTAGGGTAGCACCTCCCTGCATCTGAACTTGGGACAGATTAAACCACACAAGCAGGAGACAGGAGTGTTAACCCCTGACTCTCAACCAGCTTGACTCATGACATCCCACAAACACACAAACAAACAAACAACCAGGGCCTACTCTTGACTATTCCCTTCACTAAATGGTGAACTTTGATGATAAGTGATGATTTTTCTTCATCTTGTACGTCTTATTGTTTACTCTGAAAGGAGACTGCAGGCCTTTTTCACATTGTAGGTAAAGCACAGCTGTTACTGATAACATGTCCCATTCACACCTGCACAATATCAGGACCCTGAGACTGAAGCAGCTTGCTGGCGAAGGGGTTTTGCATCAGGAATTAAACACTTTTTTCCAGTCTATTTATTTATATAGTTGAATAATGATGTGTAATATATAGTTTGATTGGGATTATTAGTGTAAAACTTTAATTTTCAAATCCCACAGGAGGAAGTGTCCACTAGCAGTAGCCTCAATAGACCAGAATGCAATGCAGCTGAGCATCAGGAGTTGATCCTTTGCTCTATAACTCTCTCTACCTACATATATTGTAAAAGCCATGCAGCTGAATTCAACACGTTCAAGCTTGTTCTCTGGAGTTTTACTAAACGGTTCTGGGAAATGTTGGAAATTACCAGGCTGCTTGAGGTAAACTGAAAAAGTTTCACATGAAAAAAAACTTTCCTGAGATGCATTGAGCATTACTGATGGATAATAAATTAACATGAGGATCAGAGGTTGGTTGTTTTCACATGAAAACCTAGAGTGTGTAAATTAGATGATTTAAAGGAAACTGAAGTTGCAGGAAACAGAAGTGCTGGCTTTCACAAAGTGAAGGCGTAGCTGTTTAAGAGAAAGTCGTGCGTGCTGACTTTGCATTCCACAACAGCTTGTGGTTTTCGTCTTTGTTACCTGACCAAATTTGCCTCATTTGTCTGCCTCCTTATTTTGCGTACCGTCAGCTGCTGTTCAAACCAAGGGGATCGGACACACACACACACACACACACACACACACTCTCACAGAGAGGGTGTACAGCTATGAAATCCAAAACTTGCTGAGCTTGTTCAGCAGAAAAAGCAGAAAAGAGATTAACGTACGTGGTTTGAGTTTTACACACACACACACACACAGGTTTCAACATGGAGGCGTGTTACAAACAGGTTGGTTTTTATTTTTATTGGAATACATATGGTCTGCTGTACAGTTGGCAGCTTCGAGAGACCTACATGCAGAGTGCGCCAGCCACAGTAAGGTTAAAAACATGCACAATGTATTAAGTCTAAAACAGAAAAAAATAAAGCCTCCCCACACAGTCCACCTGGCATTGACCGACACACTGACTGAGAAGCAGTTATAAATCATAAAACCCTTTTGATCTGATTTCATTACATACAGTTTTTGTGTTTGACATCTCTGTCTGTCAGTCTCCTTCTTCTGCAAACAAAATGACACAATAAAAAACAGTTGATTGTACAGGCCTGAAATTCTTGTATCTGTGCATGTATGCGTGTAAAAAGAGATGAGATCCAGTTACATGTTAGATTCCTATTAGATTATTTGTGTGTGTTTATATATATATATATACATACATGTGTGTCTGGGGCTTGCACGCTTCTTTCTTTGGCAGCACTTACAAAACATACAGCACAGAAGATGTACGAACCCTGAATTTAAGAGCGAGGGAGAACGGAGCGGCGAAGAGGCCGGAGCGCTGAATGGTTCCCGATAAAAGCACATGGTGAACCACTCAGCACTGCAAACCTGCTCAGCGCTGATAAAACACACATAGCTCTCATTCTTCAACGGCTATGACACAACCCTGGCTTCTCTCTCTCTCTCTCTCTCTCTCCCCCTCTTTCTAATCCGCGGTGTGCCATCATGTCTCCAGGTTGTGAGAAATGTCTTGCATTAAAACAACAAACACAAAATACAGGAAGAAGTACTCTCCAGGAGTGTATTAACAACAAGGAAGATACATTATCTTGCAAAAAAAATAGCATTCTTAAAATCAAGATGGACAAATACTTAATATATTTCAATAATAAGGCCCACTTTACAAAATTACAAGAGTTTCCTTAAATAAAATCTATCCGATATAGCTTCCAAAATAAGACATCTTTTGTTTAACAAAGAAATAAAAACACAAACAGAAAAAAACCCTCAAATTGAATATTTCCCCTTAATTTCAGTATCTTAGAGACAGGATGACCATCCGGGGAAGCGTCGTCTCTAACTGTAAACTGGAAATACTGTGGAATGATTTTGGCACAATGTTAGAAGGCTGAGATGCAGGCATAACAGGGTGCCATACCTAAAATAATATTAATTCACTGAGTGCACGCCAATTTCTTTCTTTTCTTGAACAGGTGAGATGATTCTTAAATACTCTAATTTGGCTGGTGCAAAAAACACACATATATCTGACTGTGGTACATTCAGCAAACGGCTACTGAAACAGAGTTAAAGAACAATTCTGGGACACAAAAAGAAGAAACTTTTTGACGAAGGGGACTAAGGGGGCATTAGTCGTTTGAGGTCTTAAAGTTAAGTGCTGGTTAAGTGCAGATTATGGCCTACGCCACCCAATGACACCATGACCCTGCCTCCACAATGGAGGCTTTTGAGGACAAGGGCCTGCTCGCTGCCTGAGAGCCATTTCTGCCTCGCCACTCCAATCTCCACTAAGTACATTCTAGTCTACTTTATAAGACGGGAAAAAAAACAATGACTTGTAAATAACGGATGTTTATACACACACCACCAGAGCTTAAGAGGATTTCTGTTAACTCTTAAGTTGGTATTTGAGCAGGAGAGCGGAAGCCGACACTTTGCTCTCTCCGCTGCTTAACCACCTCTTTGTCCTCGTAGGAATTTTCTATCATAACATTCGCAGCCTTGTCCTAAATATTCTGCTCTCATTCAACAAATGTTCTGCAAAACTGGAACCGACAAAAACCTCTGAAAACAGCCCCCAGCTGTTTCTTTACGACGCCACAAAAGCCATAGAAGTCTTGAAACCAGTAAAGTCTTCACTCGAGTCCCAGATGACCAGTCGGTACATTCCACCATGTCAACACTGTATCGGCTCTCGCCACTGGAAGCAACGAATAAGACCTAGAACATGAGCGTAAGTGGCATGTAGCCCAAAAACATGTCCAGGTAGAAGCTTCATCCTGGCACACAGAGTCCAGCTAGGTTTCAGTGGGCGTACAGTTGGGTGTTAGTGTACTTTGGGGCCTTGTAAGGAAGAAAAGGCAACACGCATGGCAGAGGATGGAGTTTCAACTTTGCCCTTTAAAAAGCCCTGCTTTCTTTGAAGCCCGTCTCCAGGAGGGAAACCCTCCAACGCGTCATAAAACCTACAGTTTCCGACAGCTGGGCTCTTCCTGGGACCCCAGACTCAAATGCTCTCTTCAGGGAAAAGGGAGACAGGTTTAAGAGCAGAAGGTAAGAAAGTGAAAGAGACAAAATGATAAAGGTTGCACAGTATATTCGTAAGAAAGGAC
The DNA here is from genome assembly GCA_916701665.1 of Sebastiscus tertius. Taxonomy (NCBI): domain Eukaryota; kingdom Metazoa; phylum Chordata; class Actinopteri; order Perciformes; family Sebastidae; genus Sebastiscus; species Sebastiscus tertius. The sequence continues at coordinate 24,247 of CAKAOH010019731.1, read as the reverse complement.
GGGTGGAGGATTGTCTGCGTGGTAGATTTATTGGGCGGAGGGAAACAAACAGGGGAAGTAAGGCAGGATAAAGGTTGAGGAGGGCATTCGTGTTAGCACTTGCATCACAGAGTGATGTCAGCCTCAAAAAAAAATAATCTCCGTCCCTGCATGCCAACTCTGACAAACACACGTGCACATTTGTCAGTCAGCGCCCTCTTACTCTGGGGATCTGCAGCAGCTTACAACACACCCGTTCACATGTCCAGCTTTAAAAACGGGATCCCTCACTGACATATTAATAACAACACACACCGATGCACGACCACACCGCGTGTATCTCTGGCAGAATTGGACATTCGACACCTTCGGGGTGTTTTAATTATCCCTAAAGTGGACACCACTGCCAAGCTGTCGGTCTTCCTCTCTCCTGTATTTAGAAGCCCTGAGTCAATACGTAGAGACAGGATTAGATGCAGCCCTGACCTCTGACCTTTCAGCTACCCAGGGAGCTGCCCATTACAACTCTCTGAACATTTATCACCGCTGTTTAGGACAAGGCCTTCCCAAGGAAGGTGCAGATAAATAGAGGAAGAGAGGAAAAAGGGGGAGGGAGGGACACTTCTCTAAAACACTAAAAGGAAAATTGGAATCGGTTGAGAAGATGAGAGATTTGGGGAAAAGATGGCATTCCCTCTTGGTAAATGAGAAGAGTGGTAGCAGAAACAATAACAGAGAAAGACTATATGATAATCAAGTCTTGGCATGTGCACTAAGAGCTGCTCTGAACGGTACGTCTGGTCTGTTTTTGCTCTATCATAAAGCCGGCAGTGGCCATGAAGAGGCCACATGGCAATCCTTTCCGAGGCCGCGCTGCACCCTGCGACTCTGACAGACAAATCCAGAGGACATAGCTTTTTGGGCGGTGTGGTTTATACTCTTTAAAAGGGTACTTTGAAGTTGGGTTAGAAAAAAAAAGCTTATTCTCAGGGAACCTTGCTCCGACATCCCATGGGGAGGAGTTCCCTCGGAGGAACTTTTTTTTTTTTTACGCTTAAACCAAAATACTTTTACGATGTTCCAACAAAAAGGAAAAAAATATAAAAAACTGAACCTCACAATCAGTATTGCATGTCATTTATATGCACAGAAAGACTAAGAATATGGTGCAAGTCTGAATTTGTCGGGACAATCTACCTCTCTTACTGTATCTCAAGGCACAGATGAACATACTGTAGATATTTCTAGCAAAGTAATGGGAATGAACATTAGTGTAAAAATGCGCATTCTTAAGGTAAACAAACATTTCAGTTCGGAGTTCGTTCTGTATGTACAGCATGATGACTGATGGGGGTTTACAGTTTATTGATTGCATATAATCTCCTGCTTGTATAAACAGTAAAGTGACAAAGCGGCGACAGACTTGACTCCTGCCACCGGGCAGACCTCTTCACAATTAAAACAACCTGTACATGTATGGAGACTAATAAATATTACAGCTAGATGGTGGCTGGTATGAGGAATACAGGAGAACTGAGAAATGCCTCTGAAACAGGCCATCCCCGGCAGGGTCTGACTCAACACAGCATTGAAATCCACAACAGCAGAGCAACCAGATGGAGCTTTAAAAGTCCAAAGTTCTTCAACGGATTTCATATGTCCCAAATTGTCACAGTTATGGTTACATGATCTTGTCAGATAAACAGTGCAGTCGTGTTGGATTAGGGCATCAAGCAATTGGTCATTCTCAGCTGCATTCAATAGCAACATTCATAAATTGTGTTTACATCGCCTGTCGTACTGCAATAAATGTTGAGTGTCAGATCTAAAAAGTCCAGCAGGAGCCTGTTAACAATGTTTCTGTCATAGATATGCACCATTTAACTCAATGAAAACACCTTATTTCGATTACTGGCCACTACTAAATTGGTTTCTATGGCACCCCCAATGCTTCAGTGGCACCCTCCAATGAGAGATTGCTCCAACATACCAACCACAAGTTGATATTTTTATGATGTAACAAAAAAATACACCTCTATAGAAATAAGAAAATGGAGATAAGCTGGGACGATTCGCACGGCGAACCCAGTCACGTACAAGCTGAACGGTCAGTTCCTTGTGGTTAGAGGAGTCTTGTGTCTTCCTATGACTGGCTGGCATGTACACAGTATTTACAGTAGCACTGGAAAAAAATAATGTCCGCCTTGCCAGGCCAGGTTTGCTGGTAATCTGTAGTCCAGTTAAAACAGAAACTCTGTTTTGCTATGGCTCTCTCAACATACATGATTGAGGACAACAGCTGTAAAACAAAGCACCATGGAAATTGTAGCATGGTTTGAGGTTATAAACAATACCCCCACTCCCCCCCCCACAATTATGTCTTTTTTTCTACATGTGCATTGCATTTCATTGCGTGCAAACTACGATTTTTTTTTTTTGTTCTCTTGATATGGTTGAGCAGAAAGGAAAAGGATAATGCAGAACAGGAAGCGAATTACAAAGAATCGAAATAAAAATGTCGAAAATGTGAAAAAGCATAAATAAGATCCGTAAGAACTAATTTATGTGTGTGCGCGAGTGTGCGTCTTAAATGCAGCCAACCAGCATTCCTTTAAGCAGAGTGCATGCTGAGTCACAATCTTTCAAGTGCTCTTCATTTATTACTTAGAAACATGCAAATGTTCGCTCAAACATCCAAAGACCCCCTAATTAAATCCAGTTTGAGGCTGCAAGTGGCGACACCGGTTAAAAATAAAACAAAATTTAAAAATGTGCATGTGTTTGTATGGTTTTTGTATATTTATGTGTGGTGAAATCTGAAAAAAAAAGCACATATGGAAAGCGAATATGTAAGAAAAAGTGAATATCATGGGTACGAGTCAGCAAAGACGGTAATTCGCTTCCTGTTTTTGGTCACATTAAAAAGGTAAAATCCCTTCGTTTTGTGAAGAATTCTGCATGAAGATCCAGCCCTGTGAGATGAAGATGCATCTTAAAACATTTTACTGCTGTTGATTGTTCTTTTTCAGGTTGAAATTCGGATGCAGAAGCGATATATATCCAGCTCCATCGAGGTCACTGTTAATGGTCCTCTGAGAAAGGCATTCTCAACGATTGAGTCCTTCTTCCTCTAACTCTCTTTAAACCCTCTCTGGCACGCAGGAAAATCCCCCAGCCGTCCCCAGCATGCCAGCCTCTCCCTTGTCAAGTTTTCGGGATTACACTATAATACATCCAACACGAGAAGCAGAAGAGGATACATGGGCTGGTGAGGCGACCTCCAAAAACACTGTACAGGCACTGTCTTTCCATTTATGCCTCTTTTGGGACAGAGAGAAAGTTCCGGATAGGAAGAGCTGTTCACGTCTCGGCGTACACTCAGGGTCAGAGTCAGGATGTCAGGTCTGTGGTTTGTTGTACTGTATGGCTGCTATTTTGCTTTTCTTTGCTTGCTATAAAAAGCTGTTGACTTTTGTGGAGATGGAAGCCATTAGTTGATGGGAGACTGATGTTTGGCCCTCCTTGTGCCATTGAGAGCTTAATGAGGTGCTGTTAAGAAAAAAAAGAAGAGAAAAATCTTACTGAATCCTTCATATTTGAACACAACTATTCATCCTCTTTAGATACATGATTGGTCTGTAATTTCCAAAATTATTTCCTAGAAAGTTTGCCCGAAGGAACAAGATAATTTTGTACTAATTATGGGAGAAATATTCAATTGGTGCACTTCCAATAAAAACTGAAAATAAATGAACAATGAACGAATATTAATTTAGATTCAAATGGAGCTATTCTTTCAAGAAAGCTCTAAGGCCCAATCCCAATGTCCCCCCCTTAAGGCCTCTGATTTCATGTGTTTTTATGTACTATCTTAAATCCTTAATGTTTCTGTGCCTCAAAGTCTGTGAGTCTGTGAGTGTGGACATTGGGATTGGGCCTAAATGTCTCCTGATTAGTGCTCAAGTACATAGTTCCTCCCAGGAAACTGCTGAGTAATCAGGAAAATATTCAGAATTACGAACAATACAGGATTTTCTCTGTCACGCATGCTTGCAGGTTTAGCTACAGTACAGTTCACATGGAATTGCCTTGCTCAGGGACGCCTCAGCAGGGTGGATGCTAACCGTTACGTGCAGTGAAGCTGGGGTTTCCCACTGGGGGTCACTCTACTCATTAAACCACTGCACTGCTGCCACCATGATGGATGTGCTAAACCCAGTGCTGTAAAATGTACTACAGCAGTGTCGGGTCAGCTTAATACTGTGAATTTGATTTGAAACACCCTTAAGAGATGTGACATCATTGCAACAGGAGTAATTAACATCATTTTCCTTTAATTAATGAGTTTCAGGAGTCAAAAGAAAAAACCCTGCCTTCTCCTACCTGTCCTCTCGCTGTAGAAGTCCTGCTCAGACCCAGCTGGTCTAATGATGCTCAGAGTGACGTTGGTTCCACGGTCTGCTCCCCGCTCCGCTCCTCCCTTCGGCTCTGGCCCCTGACCCTTGACCCCGACTGGACCACAGATCCCCTCTGGGGGAGGCCCCTGCTGTCTTGGACGCCCGGTCATAAGAGCTCCCCGGGTGGTGAGAGTCGCTGCTGGGCAGCTGCCGCCTCCAGGAGGCTGGGCTGTGGGTCGGGTTTGGACTGGGCTCTGCGCTATCAGCCTGGAAAAAGTTGGAAAATTTCATCAAGAAAAGTTCACAGTCTGAATTGGCCGCTGCAGCAAGTTTATTACGTGAATTGGTTTGGCATTGGCTTGGTCAGAAACACAAACAGAGGTCAGTTCATTCAATCCCTTATTTTCTGGAGTTGTGTCTGGGCATTTTCTGTGGAGGGTTTGGGGCCTTGTTTGGACTTTTGTATTATGCGGGCATTAAATACACGCTGCTTATGTTAACTGGTGTGTGACAAGTAAAGACTGCCATGTGGATGTCTGCCAGGGGAAAAATCCCCAACCAAAAACCCCAAACATACCCCAAGCTGAGAGATTTATAATTTGGTGGGCTGACTAGAAAACAAACCCCGCGTTACTAGTCTGTGGTGGCTACAGCGGCACGTCCCCTCTCATAACCTCAGTAACCCTGCTCTAAGAAAGCGAGAGTTAGATGACGATGCAGTTCCTAAAGCACACAGAAACAGCACCCCGCTCCTGTAATTTCAGCTTTAAAAAAGCACCATAATTAGTGACATTTGGTGGGTTGGAGTTGGCTTCTGATGCCGTTTTAGAATGCATTCTCGCTAATTGGCTTTAATGGAGCCCTGCTGGACTGCCTTTCTTGGTCTCCAGGGGTAACAGACAGGATATCAGTCACCAGCGATCCCTGCCAAGTAGGCGTGTTCAGTGTGGTCACTTCCTGCTCCAGTCACTGAGGGGAGGAAACGGCAGAGTGGCATATTCTCCTTCTATGGTAAGCCACTGCTGCAAGACCGGGGGCTTTCACAAGGTTGCCATGTAATGCACTTCCAGTGTTCCTTCTACACCCAACAGGAGGCTTGTGCATTGTTCAACACATTGTAATAGACTTCAAGTAACAAAAGAATAATAAAAATACACATGACAATAAAGATTTGGCAGCTGAAAGTTAAAAGAAAAAGCATGAAAATGACAATAAGTGTAATGCTCTAAACAGCTTTTAAAAGACGTGTGGCTTCAGTCGAAGGAAAATTAGTAACTTCTGTGTGTGTGTGCCAATGGAGAGCTTTTTTTCCCCATGTGGCTGAAAGTTAATTTAAGAAAATATTTGGGCAAGAGCAACGTCAGCCTGTAATAAATGCTGTTAAGTAAGTTGATGTGCCACAGCAGAGGAAATCTACTGGAACAGCAAGTGCTGCTGTCATCACAGACCTGCTCCAACTCACACCAGAATGCCTTCAGCTTGGAAAACACACTTTTATAGGCTGTTATAATCAGAAACACTAAATCATGTCTGGCTGCGCAGCATGATGATTTGACACAATAAAAACAGAAAAGGTGGGACTAAAAAAAAGCAATGCTGTTATATCTCCTACCAACTTTTGTGTCAAATGAACAGAGTAGTCATGTTCGGTGATATTTAAAGGAACAACTTGACATTTTGGGAAATATTCTCATTTGCTTTCTCGTAGTGAATTAGATAAGAAGATCGATACCACGCTCATATCTGTAAAGTTAACTCAGTTAGCTTAGCTTAGCATAAAAACAGGGAAAAAACATAGACTGTATATAAGAAGTGGATTTTGACCGTTGCCATCTTGGTATTTGGCCGTCACCATGTTGTTTTTTTGCAACCAGTAGTGACACAAGAGGGCAAAGCTAAGTACAACCGAACGCTGAATAAGACATTTTCCGCCGACCAAAAAGGCTATAATTAACTTTCATGAACTAAAAACACACAGTTAAAGGGTTAAAGTTGTAAGACGAAAACATGGACAACTCCCAGACTGGACAACACCGCGGTAGCGACCTGTCAATCACAAGCCGCACCTTAAAGCATACCCTGATTTATCATCTATTTCACTCTAAATGGGACCATAATTTACGAAATAAACATCATGCTGTATTGAAGAAGACTTGAAAATAGCAACTGAGACCATAAAGTCATGTTTACAATGTTTACTGAGGTAATAAATCAAGTGAGAAGTAGGCTCATTTACATAGACTTCTATACAATCAGACTTCTTTTTGCAACCAGAGGAGTCGCCCCCTGCTGGCTATTAGAAAGACTGCAAGTTTAAGGCACTTCTGCATTGGCTTCACTTTTCAAACCCTGGAGGTAGCCGTCTGGAAAAAGCTAGCCTGGCTCTGTCCAAAAGATAACAAAATCTGCATCCTAGCACCTCCAATGCTTCCTAATTAACATGTTTTATCAACTTAGTTTATTCTGTTCAACAAAGTGTAAAAATGACAAGTTTTGGGCTGGTCTATTTCTTGGCCAGTCTTTATGCTAAGATAAGCTAACCAGCTACAGCTTCATATTTGCTGTAGAGACATGAGAGTGGTTTCAATCTTTTTAAAAAAATGACTTGCTCCCGCACAAACTTTTCTCTGCTTTATTCGTCAACGTTTCGGTCAACAAGGACCTTCAACAGGTCATTAAGCTTAATGACCTGATGAAGAGAAAAGTGTTTGCGGGAGCAAGTTGTTTTTTTTGAAAAAGTACATACTGGAGGGGATCTACTCCCAGCACCACAAACAATTTTGAGAATGTGCATGTTTTCCTCTCCTTGAAGTGGTATCAATCTTCTCATCTAACCCTCGGCATGAAAGCAAATACACACATTTTCCAAAATGTCAAATTATTTCTGGGTTCTAGGCTTTATGTGTAGACATAGTTTTATGAGAAAAGGATCTCCGTTTAGGAATCATCAATACAGTTTCCAAGAGTTCACTTTGAAAACCAGACAGACACTGTAAGAAGACTCTGGTTTCAACAGGACCTACCGAACGAAGGCCAGCAGATTTAAGAAATAACACAAGTAGCGTGTCGGAGCGTCTGCAGAAGAAATTATATCCCTACTTTAAATCTGTCTGCCCTTGGTCTCTCGCCCAATTTTGAGGAATGGTGTTGTCTCGCCAACCCAAACTCTTAAATCACCTCTCCAGCAAGACAATACTCTACACTCCAGGTGAAATGTTTCAGAGAAAGACATTTGTCTTTGATTTTCCCATGTGATGATCTGTTTAGTGGTTGTGATTTATAAAAGCCATTCTTTTATTGCTTTTCATGGGGCATTTTACATAGCTGACAGCGTCTGTTGTCTGATATTCTACCACTGAAAACAATCACACAGTCCAATAGCTGCTGCACAGACTGTTATTCCAGAGGGCTTTTTCTGCACGGGTCACATCAGGCGAATGGTGAATAGTAGAGCAGCCCTGATCCCACACTTTACCTTGCTGCCACTGGTTTTTGACTCAACAAAGGATGTTTTGGTATCTCGCTCATCGGCCATATCGGCCCCGCTGTCCTCAGCCAAACATAAGTTCACGGTTCATTCATGTAAAGGCTGAGGTTTCCTACTGCTGCAGCGGGGAGGAATTACTACAATACTGGTCTGTTCTGTCCTCTGCGGTGTGGAGTGACTGCTACAGAAAGCACTCCCCATTTTAACACTGACCTGTTAGATTTATTCATATCAGAATCACCGTCCAGATGATGGTTATTATGAGTCAAATTGACAAATGGTCTATTACACAGACTTGTGAAGGTTATGGAAAGTTAAAGTTACATCTCCTCTCTCGTACAATTCAAGAGCCTTCGGCTGCACGACTGCTTCACTCAGAGCAGCTGTCAACCATGACGTCTCATCCTCTTTTTATAGCATCAAATAACTAATTAAAACTTATTTGACGTGTACTTTCATTTTTTTAGTTTGGCCCATGTCCCATCTGCTACCACGGAGGGGGCGGGGTTTATGACCTATACTGCAGCCAGCCACCAGGGGGCGATTCAGATGTTTTGGCTTCACTTTTTGGGGGTGGTCATGTCGTCCATCTTTATATACAGTCTATGGATCACAATGACAATACTAACATGCTGATGCTTAGCAGGCATGTTTACCATGTTCACCATCTTAGTTTAGTTATTTGGACTAAACACAAAGTGCAGCTGAGACAGATGGGAATATGTTCTGCAGGTATTCGGTCACAGTATTAATAAAAAACAAATACAAATTTTGACCTGATAATGCACTAGATGAAAAGTTAAGGGATCAGTGATTATAACTCATCCAGTGGGGACATGATTGTCTGTACCAAATTTCATGGCAATCCATCCACTAGTATGAAGACATTTTACACAAAACCAAAAAATGTCAACCTCATGGTGGCGCTAGAGGAAAAGTCAGGGGATCACCAAAGTCATCCGAATGCATTGTCTTGGAAATGTGCATGTCTGTTCAAAACTTTGTGCCAATCCATCCACCGGTTGTTGAGATATTTCACCAAAAAGGAAAAATATCAACGTCATGGTGGTGCTAATTAAGGGGATCAACAAAGTCAGTAGGCTTCATCCAGCACAAAATGTCACGGTAGTGGTGGACCGACTGACCGACACTGGCATCCATAGAGCCATGCCACTACAGTGGGAAAAATGTTGCACCGTAAACACTGGTTTGGACAAACCAGGGGAAAACAGTCAAGGTTAAACAGCAACCATGGATCCGGTCCATGATTATACCGACAATGACCTTTCACTAGATGAAAAGATGTCATTCTCTGTCCCATAGAGGCTTGAATAAATGACATCTAAATAATTTATACATGAGGTTTAAAAAGAAAGCTAATCAATAAGCTATCAGTTCTCCCACGTCGCTCCAGGGTGCTTAAAGGAATTGGGAGTGTTGTCTCCTCCTTGATGACTACTTATCGATCGCCGCTGTTCAGTCTGCTCTACTCTCATCACTGGGAAGCCTTTGATGTAAATGGTTATATGAAGAAATGTAAGTCAACCAATCTTTTTATACTGAAAGAGCATTTAGGAGGAGTAAATGTCTAAAACATTAACATCATATATAAACAGCTTCTATTTACATGCAGACTGCAACTTAAATGGATCAAGTCTCAAGCAAAAGAGTCCTGAAAGAAAGATCAATGGGACGTCAGTTAATGATGACTAGCTGCGTTCCTCTTCCATCAACCCGTTTGCCTCCATCTACAAACTTGTAATAACACAAACCTCTTCTATCAACCTTTGACACTGCAATCACAAACTAATCCCAACCTCCCACTGTCCTAACTACAGCTGTATTTATCCAAACCACTTGGGAATGGACGCCGTTCAGACCACTGAAATGTTCTGACAATCCAAACCAAAGATGATCGGCTGTGCTCCAAGACATGCTTCAAAGTCCATTTATGAATTGAAGTATGTTTTTTTTCTTTTGCACTGTAGCAATTTTTTGCTCATAATTGCTATCCGAATGGAGTGACCATGTTCGTGCATCAAATATCAGGATGAACAAAGTTTTACCGCACCGCAGAGTCAACTAAGTGGGTTTGGGAAATTCCCATAATGCAGTGCATAACTGACAAAAAAACGGAATAAGTGTCAACGAGAAAGGCAGTTCATCAGGTCACTGCTGATTTACCACATCAGAGACTCGGGGCTTTGGGATAACCGGGGCTATCGAGGGTGAGTGATGTGGGACAGGGTCAGAAAGAGAGCAGGAGACTTATGAACTGAAGTAAGAAAGGAATGAGTGGTTGTCAAGAAAATGTGGAGCTGGGGTCAAGGCCATGTAAGTAGACAGAGCTCCTGAAATACATGACTTGAAGCCACTTTGTTCATGTCCGGGCTTGGAAGACAAATTAAGTCGGTGGGGAATGGGGATGGAAAAGAGAGGAAGGGAGGGGAGAAGTCAGAGACAAAACAAAGGTGGCTGTCCCCTAATGGTCTTTGTACTAGTCTATATCAGTGTTGAAAGGGGTGTGGGGAGGGGGGGAGGGGCGTTAAAGGTTGAAGCTCAGTGACAGATGTCATTGAGCCCATTGAGGCTAAAAAAAGGGAGAGCTCTAAGGTCATGTTAGTTGGTATGTTTTTATGCAATGATCATCTAGCTGGAGATGAGAGACCAGCTGTGTTCATTGGAGCATAGGCTACTGGTGTGTGGTTGTGTGAGCGTTTGTATGAAACTGACCGATCCTCACATCAAACTGAGAAATTTGAACACGATAACAGAATATAACATTTTGTCTATGTAGAAGTGACAAAACAATAAATTTGCTTAAAGGTGCTAGATACAGGTTTGGGAGCATTTGTACTGCCTCCGCAAGGCTCTCAACATGGCGATGGCTGAACTGGCAGCTCGCAGCTAACGGTGCTAACAGCGCTAACAGTGAAAAAGACACTTCTGCAATGGCACCGTCAATCGGGACGGCATCATCAGATGTAACCGCCGTATGAGAGCACTGCGGAACGGCGGCCGTGAGCTAGCCAGTGGGGCACACTCACACGCAAATAGCTGTTTGATGCTATATTAATGCTCTGAATATCATATAGAGCACCTTTAAACAGTCCAAACTTGACAAAAAACTTTAAATCAAGAACTGATCGAATCTGATCAAAGAGTACGTAATTACGAACCTGACCAGACAATCAATGTTAGCTATTTGGCACTTGATAGTTTTCTGAAACATTTTGGTCTGCATTAAAAAAAAGAGTTGATGCCAATCATAGTGAAAGTTCTCAGAGGAAGAGAGCCCATGAACACAACAACAAATCCCTAACAGCACTGCGCAACTTTGGTGCAGCACACAACCACGGCTCTGTAACCCCCTGAAGTCCTGGTCAATAACCCTTCAATGCTCTACTTCTAAAAGAAGACCCCTTAAATCATGACTCAAGCATAGCAGCAACAAACAACAACGCTGCGGTATACCACAGGATCTGCTCATGCATAGTATGCCGTGTGAAGTCCAAAAAAATGATTAAGTCTTAAGAAATCTCTCCAGGATTATCTTCTTCAGCAGATCTCTATGTGCTGTATAAATGCAAGACAAAAACAGTGTAATTCCAATGTTGTTGCCCTAAAACGCAAATGTGAGCAAAGATGATGGATGGGACCGCTGACACTTTGCATGTGTGTGTCTGTCTCCTTGGCAACATCCAGTTTATTTATAGGGGAAAACACTGAGATCCTACCCAAAGGCCTTTAGTCCAGCACAGTTTGTCAAAATGACAGACTGACATGTTATTGTAGCCATGGAGCCCACTCTGTAAGCAGTACTACAGCCATTTGACAATATATTATACACCGATAGACAAGTAAGTTAATACTGTAGCCCATTAGTAGTTTTCACCTCATCTTGCTGATGACTTGTATAAACTTTCACACTCCATTAATTAAGTGGTAGCTATGCAAACAATCTCACATGGTAATGCGTAGGCACACATACCTGGAATCAGAGGGCTCAATCTGGCTCTTTGCACAGAAATTAGTTATGTATAACGTAGTAAGTGTTGGAGAAGTTATATATCAGGCTGTGCTTACAGTGGTGAACATTTTCTCCCATACGAGATGTGAAAAGAAACCCAAAATATCTCATAAATGCAACTTCAAATTAAAAACCACAAATATAAGCGCATTTTAGAAACATGTATGTGGATCGACACACAAACACACATTAATCCAGTACATGTACAAAGTGGGGGTGAGTATTCAAACAGTTATTTTCAGTAATGTTTGCATAGAATAGCAATGTCGCCTGGCCGGGGCACAGACTGTGGTGGCACATTTAAATACAAGAAAAGCTATTTTCTTCTCCTTGAGGTTTTCCTAACCTTCTTTTCCCCCTGTTGAGGTCTTTTTTTCATTTCCATCCTCCCTCTTTTTTTTTTGTCCCACCCTTTTCTCTTTGTGCTTACTGGGGCAGCAGGAGTGGGGCCTACAGAACTGCTGTGCTAAGCTCGAAGTCGCAGAGAACTGGCGTCAGGGAAAAATACAAGCTGCTGAGCTCTCATGCAAAGTGGACACACCAGGAGCTCAGCCCTGCGGTTTGTACTTTCTGGACTTTTATCTGCAAGACAAAACTATTTGCAGAGTGGTACGGATAATGCCTTCACCTGCGTAGCAATGCGGGGTATTTTAGAAGCCACATCAGTTCAGTAATAGCGCAGCCACATGTTTGTTTGATGCCAGAAATGTTTGCGCAGACACAAGGACTAATTTTCCAAGAAGGGAGGAATGAAATCGTAAAATGAGTTGTTTTACTAGCCACATTTTGCCAAACCTCGACACATGTTTTGTGCTTACCATCTGATGAAAACTAAATCATTTGAAAAGAACACATCTTATGAGAGCAGATGTAAAGTTGGTCGTCCTACCTGCGGTTGTTGCGTGTAGGACCGGCCCCAGGACTGAGAGGTAACAGGTGCGTGGGGTACGACCCTCGCTGGGCCTCTTGCTTCCATGGTGGGAGACTGTGAGCTTTTTCCTCTGCGATGCAATGGTTCCTCCACTTCTCTGGTGTTAGTGACCACACTGTTGATCCTACGCATGTACAGCTGGGACAGGGAGCAACACAAAGAGCAACATTATTATGGGTGGTGGGATAAAAATCGATACAGCATAGTATTGTGATATTTCGTGTGCCAATATTGTATCAATACACGGAAGTGTAAAGTATTAATCTTTTATTATAGAAATGATTAACCTCTTAACAATCCAATGGACGCTATTTTGTCTTTCAGAGCGGGCTCAGTCTTAAAGCTGGAGTAGATTGTCAGGAAGAATGCTAAATAACGCTACAAAGTTACACAAAATTTTGGCCAGGAAAAACTGGCATGGCCATTTTCAAAGTGGTCCCTTGACCTCGACCTCAAGGTATGTGAATGAAAACTCTAAGATGAACAGAGTGAAATCTGTATCTTCGATAAAACAGATGTTGACAAATAATTTGCAGTTGTAAAAAGGTAATATATCACAATATATTTTATCACAATACTCGACAAATCGCAAAATGTTTAAAATCGCAATAAGATTGTATCGTGACTTAAGGATCATGGGGCCTCTGGTGATTCCCACCCCTAAACATTATTCAGCTATAAACTAGTTGCTTTCCTCCAATGTCCTTTGTGTAAAGACTAACTTGTCTCCTACATTTATTCATTAGCTCACCTCTGCAGGGGACGGCTTGGCTCCCTTCTGTGTCTCAGCATTCCCACCAGCTCCTGTTCCACTGTTCATCATTTCCTCTGTATCGAAGGTGGTCGCCCGGTAAGCCCTCCAAGTTGTTGCCGCCTCCGTTTCATCCTCCGACCCGCCATCGGTCATCGTCCTTGCTCCCCCTCTTCCCCGGCCCATCTCCTCCACTGACGTGGCGCCCCTGTTCTTCCAGGTGCTCCTCACAGTCACATTCTTCATGTCTGGTACACTGTCTTCTTGGGAGTGCTGGCTTTGTCTTTGGTGTCTCCAGCTGGTGACCGTGGTGGTGCTACTGCTGCTGCTGCTCTCGAAGCCCGACTCCGTGTCGTTAAAGTCCGCGGAGGTGGTGTCCGGCGACTGGAGGCTGAAGTTGCTGCGTTGGCAGCACAGGTGGCTGGCGGTGGTCTCCACTCTGGAAATGTTGTGGTGTTTGGACCTTGATGAGGAATCGTTGTGGTCGTCCGCCCCACAGTCCTGGTCCTGGCACGGCCGCAAGGTGATCTCACTTTTGGGAATGGAGATCTCATACGGGACGGAGATGCTGCCATGGTGCTCACTGTTCGCTCCTGGCAATGAGTAAAATCATATCAAATATTTTCTAAGCAAAACATTTCATTGATGCAACAAGCTGACAGTAAGAGTGACAAGCCAGTAATGCAGCGGCTTGACTCTATGGATGGCAATGTCAGTCTTTGTCTAGTACTTTAGATTATGACCGAAAACCTGCTAAACTAATAACATTTCCATCTAGGGCATCAACTAATGATAATTTCATTATCAATTAATCTGCCGATCATTTCTCAATTAATCGTTTGGTCTATAAAATGTCAGAAAATAGTGAAAAATGTACATCCCATGTTTCTCAAAGTCCAAAGGGATGTCTTTAAATGTCTTGTTTTGGCAGTTTAAAACCCCAAGATATTCACTTTAATATGATATAAAACAGAGAAAAGCAGGAAATTACCATATTTGAGATGCTGAAAAGAGCATTTTCTGACATTTTTGCATGACAAATTAACAATTAATTCATTATCAAAATAGTAGGGGTGTAAATCAGTTTCATCACGATACAATATATTGATTAATTTGACAACGATACAATATTTAATCTAAATCATATCTGCGATCGATATGAGACAATATCATTTGCCCATTTAACGCAATCAGTGACATTTGCATCTACTCACAAAAAGCAACTAAAATATGATTTGACAATTTTATTTCTGTAGGAAGGAGGTGTGCTTTAACAGAAATAGTGACAGACGCGCCACGTGAATTTCAAAAATAAAAACGTATCTTAAAGATGGCATGTATCAATGTTTTCCTTTTGCATCGATGGTATTGGATCATTGATCATTGAATCGATATATCAATTCAGATTGATGTATCGTTACACTCATACAAAATAATTGGTCATTATTTTTCTGTCAATCGGCTACAATACTCGACTAGAATGGACAGAATACCTGTACTATTAAAAACATGACCGCCATCATTTACATAAAGCACCATGTGGATCTTACCTATGACGATGTTACTGGTGGAGGTGTGGCGTTCTTTGACCGGCACGGGTTCACTGGACACGCTGCTGCTGCGACTGCTGGTTCTGGAAGAGCTCGGGTCATTGGGATAAATGGTTATACTACTGGTCATTTTACTAGTGGAGGTCACCATCGGTTTGGTGGAGATTTTGGGTTTGCCGTTTGTAGACAAAGGTTCTGAAATCATCACTTCCTTCCTGTCGATCTCGACGATCGCAGGCTTGATGACAGCTTTTGAACTCCGCGCCTCGCGTGGGCTGCACACTCGCTGGATCTCGATCCCCGATG
The DNA here is from genome assembly GCA_916701665.1 of Sebastiscus tertius. Classification (NCBI taxonomy): domain Eukaryota; kingdom Metazoa; phylum Chordata; class Actinopteri; order Perciformes; family Sebastidae; genus Sebastiscus; species Sebastiscus tertius. Next base: position 8,816 of record CAKAOH010019731.1, on the reverse strand, counting down.
CAGTGTGCGTGGGCGCCGGGTGGCCTCCCTCGGCTAACAGTGTTCTGTTGTGGAGCTCCTCGTCAAACGAGCTCCTGGAAGAAGAACCCTCTGAATGCGAGTCGTGGACGTGGGAGTATCTGGGATATCTGGAGGTTGCGGTCCTACTGCTTACAGTTGTAGGAGTCGTCGTCTCAGGTACGGGCTCTGGCTCAGAGGGCCTTGAACCAGTAGATTCGGTTTCGGAGGCAGACGAATGACCTTCTGACCCCTGGTCGTTGGGCAGCAGTGGAGTGACGTGGGATCTGTAGGCTTTGTACGCTCCATTGGCTTTGGACAAGGTGGAGGCGACGGCCACAGAGACAGATTCCTCAACCTGGTCTGTTGATTCCTGATCTGAGGCAGACGCTGTGTCCTTCTCTAAACCAGAGATGATGTTGATGTTACTGGAACTGTCAGGCACTATGTCAGAGTTGTTTGATTCACTATCACTACCTACGTACAATTTTGAAAACTTTTCTACTCTGCTCTTTTTACTCTCCCCATCCGTCTGTTTGTGAGCCGTCCTCAGCGGCTTCTGGTCGTTAGCTGCTGGAGGGTAGCGGCTAAGAACGGGCGCTTTCTTAGCATCACTAGAGGACGCGTTTACAGAGCCGGGAGTGGCTCCTCTTGTCTTTTCCTCAATTCCTCGTCTTGTGTCTCTTATTCCGTTATCAGATGAAATCGCAGTAGTTGGGGTTTTGGGTGTCCTTCTACTCTTGTGAGCAGGACTGAGAGCTCTCCTCACAGTTTTAGGAGAGCTCTCCTCTGAGTGGCTGGGATCTTTGCTCCTCAGCTTAGTCTCTTTCTTATGCTGAGGAGAGAGCTCCCTGTTCCTGCGTTTGGGGGAACTCGGCTCTGAGACGGCTGCAGCACTCCTATATTTGGGCTTCTCTTGCCTGAAGACCTTCACCAAATTGTCTTCATTGTCAGCTTTGCCATTTTCCAGGACCTTAGCGGGGCTGTTGGGGCAAATGTTAGCGCTCCCATTGCCGTGTTTATCCACATTACTGGTTCCATTTCTTCCGATTCCTCCTTTCCCGCACAGCTGCGTTCTGAGCTGCTCCACCTGCTCGTTCAGTTGGCGAGCCCGGTTTTGTTCCATCTGGAACTTCTCGTGAAGTTCGTCGTTTTTGGACTCCGAGTTCTTTAGATCCTTCTCCACTATCTCCAGCTGTTTAAGGCGGTTCTTCAGCCTCTCTACTTCCTGCGTCAGCTCCTTTACTTTGTTGTCCTCATCCTCAAGAGGACCGCTGTTCTTCTCATTCTCAGATTTGTTCACGAGGCCGATGTTGTCGTCGGCCAACTTCAAGTACTCGAGGCTCTTCTTGCGTCCAGCCAGTTTACTCGTGAGGAGCCCCGTGGATGAAAGCTCATCTTCAATTCGTGACCTCATGAAATCTGCGCGACCAGGGTCCGCCGACACGCCGAGGCGATTCTTCTGGTGCTCCAATTTTTCCGTCAGCTTTAGAATGATCTTCTCATCCTCCCGCTGTTTCTCCAGTAGCCTCTTGCGCTCACTCATAAAGGTCTGAGTGAACCCTTTGAGTTTTTCAAGCTCCATAGCCAACGCCTGCTCTGCTCTGTCCAGCTTCGTCTCAGACCCCTCCACCTCCTTCAAACGTGCTTTGAGGGCCTCCAGCTCGGACGAGAGCTTCTTGGTCAAGTTCTTTTCCTCGTTGAGGCTCAAGCAGAGCTGGCTGCAGTCAGACTTGCTTTTCCCAAAGGCTTCTTCCAGTTTCTCCAGTTCTGCCATCCTCCGTTGTAGGCGTTCGATTTCAGCCTTCAGCTCCTTCGTCAGGCTTTCCTCCTCTTCCAGTTTCTCTCTGACTGTGCGGCAGAGATCTTCAGCTTTGCGTACCTCCTCATCCTTACCCTGGATCTTTAAGAGACGTTTCCTCAGGTCCTCCACGTCTCCGAGCAGGGATGAGTTGCTGCCTTCTCCCTGGATGACTTTGTCCTGTAGAGAAGAGTGTTCAAACATTCATTAATCTATTTATTCGGTGTATTTCTATTCCACCTTCTCATTGCCTCTGATATGCACACAAAAACTCAAGTCAACCAGTACTGACCTGCAGGTCAAGTAGCTCATCTTCGGACTTCTGCAGCTTGTTGGTTGCTTCTTCCAGTTCATCCAGTCTTCGACCGAGACTCTGCAGCTTGTGCCGCAGATGGCGATGTGTCATGTCTTTATGGTCAGACATGGCTACAAAATGATTTCTGTTATTCTGTTGTGTTTGTTTTGTTGTTCAGATTATTTGATGACAATGTTTTGAGAGGTCCACATTTGTGTGGTAGTGTTATCAAGTCCTTCAGGCTCTTGGGGGAAATGCTCTTTTATCTCTCGGCGGTCTGTCTGTCACTGTCGCTTTAAGACTTTGAAGTTCCCTCGGAGTGGCGTTTAGCAGACAAATCTGTCATCTGTAGGAGGGAGAGAGGAAATAACACTTAGTCATCCTTAATTTGTGAATGACAGTCATTTGCATTCTCAAAAGGTAGCTCGGTAAGTGAGGAAAAAGAATGCACACCAGACAGTCAGCACACTGTATGATTTTACTCCTCTGTCTAATTGCTTTGACACACACCATCAGACGAGACTAAAAGATGCCAAACACCAACGCATGTAGACCTTTCCTGTTCATCAAATGTCTTGTTGTGTCCACAACTCAAAGATATTTGGTTTACTGTCATAAAGGAGTAAACAAATCAGAAAATATTCTCATTTAAGAAGCTGGAATCAGAGAATTTTACTTTTTTTTTTCCTTAAAAAAAATTTAAATAAATAAATACTCAAACCAATTAATTTATTATCAACATAGTTGCCATTCAATTTAATAGTTGACAACTAATCGATTAATCGTTGCAGCTCTAAATGCATGTACAATAAAAACTCACACACAATTTGACAAATACAGAAACTTCATTTTATAGTTAGTTGACATCCTTTCATTCATAAAAATAAACATTACATTATGTGGCAAAGGTAACATTCATCATTATGACAATCAAGTGTGCATTAGGAGACATAATACACACACTGCACTGAACCACCATGTTTTTCACCTTGCCTGTCCTCTGAAGGAGATGGGGGTGGCATTTCTTACATGTGTGTGTGAGTACGGGGGTTCCAACATGCCTACACACACTGACACACACACACAGACACACACACACGCACTTTGTTGTCTCCCTGCTGTTGTATCCAACATCGATTTGCGTTTGCCTGCCCGCTTCTGCTGACAACAGCATATCTCAATAACACCGCCTCCTTCACATACCCCCGTCTGCACACATTCATACACAGCAGTCACCGTGGCAACCACGACATCACAGGCCCTGTCACAACACTACAACATTCACGGTCTCATGGAACGGATGTGCCGATAAAAGAAAAGTGGTTCAGTCTGCGACAGAGAGACTATCAGGAAGAAATTAATAAGCTCGGATACAAGAGCAGACATTGAAGAAATCCCATAATTACATATAGTAGTCCTTTGCCTTGTTATATAAATATATATATACAGCCATTACAGTGTGGTAATACCCATCTGTGGGCCCAGCATGCAGCATATGCGATGAGACAAAGATTATTAGCACACCGCAGTATGTCTCCATAAATCTAACAGCTTTTGTCTCATGCATGATTCAGGTAGTGTGCTTTCCTAAATCCTATTACTCCCCCTTCCCCCCCCGTCATTCTGGCGAGCTTCCCCCCACTGACCGCGAGGGAAAATCGACCTGAGGGTAGGACATAACATCTGCACACATCATCACTTATCGACCCCCCTGACAACCATCTCCATGTCTCCTCTCTCCCCTCGTCTACAGCACCATGTTCAAAGCAGGAGCTACAAACCACGACATATAAAGACTACTGTAGTTTTCCTTTACATTAAATAGCTTTTACTGCTGTAAAAACATCAACCAATGCAGTAAATTTACTACATCTTTTTATCTATGTGCGCACATGGTATACAACAAGGTGGGCTAACTTACCATTATGGTTATGTATGGTTTGTTTCAAATATTTTCTATCGTTTCATTTGGTGTAAAAAAGCCCAAACCGCTCTCCCCACAATTCATTAAATGTCTTGTTGAACATAAACCGTGGCAATAAGCTTTGAACGTCAATATGGCAACGATTACTTTAAGAAAAAGCACAATGTGAACTCAAAGCGCTTAGCTGCAGCGTTTTAATTATTCTTTACTTTCATGAGGTCTAGTGGTTTGGTAATCTTCTCAGTAGACTTTCAAGGAAATACTGCAAAGGACCGAAGAGGGAGCAGTGGAAAAGACAAATGGAGGAAAAATGTTGGAGAGAAAACTGCTAGCCTAGCTGTCCACTTGATTGCCAAAACACCTTAGTCAATAAAGTCATTCTGGGTTGCATAGCTTTGCCCAGCTGTGGCTTGTTAAGTGAGCTGTAGACCAATTTTTCTCTGTTGTCTCGAGGTGGTCGCTGTGATCCAAACCTGTCCTGACTGATTCTGTTCCAGCGAAGTAAAAATACTACGAAAAATTCCCATGTATCCATTAAAAGCAGCGCAGGGCTCGCTGGCACAAAGAGATTTACATAGCTACAGTTCAATTCTTCATGACAGCTCTTCACACAGCACTATGCAGCTCAGGGAACAAATGTAACCACTGTAAAGGTTAAGAGAATAACTTTTAAATAATGTGCCTCAGGAGAAAAAGGTTGGTTCGTTGGACACCAAAGCTAGATGGTGGACCTACTGTCCTGACCCAGTCTTCATTATTTTGCCGTTAACAGATTTCTGGTTATCTTGGGGTTTTGGGCCCCTTCATGATTTCAGCTCTGGTTGAGCCTTGTCCTGGTTAATAATGGTGTGTCACTAGGTCCAGCTACTCCTGTCTTGGCAGGCTGCCTACCTCTCCTTTCATTCTCCCTTTATTTCTTTGCCAGCTCTCTACCTCCCTCCCTCATCTCTCCCCTCCATCTCTCTCCGACACGCACACCAGCGCGGCCAAGTGGGCGCTTTAAAAGGGGTGGCGGTGCGTGCAAAGCGACTCTGGCAAGGGCCCGCCTCGGCCAATACCAATCAACATACCTGATTCACTTATCGCAGGGGCTGGGGCCCTCATTAGCTACATACGGGATAAGACAGGAGGGGATAAGACGGGTGGTGGGTGAGATGAAGGAATGAGAAGACGCAGGGCAGTAGAGAGATTAGGAGCTGAAGAAATGATGGAGTGTGAGGCATCAGTATTTAGTCTTAGACCACGAATTTCTTCCATTTAGTGCCATGACCTACATAGATAAGCATTCATGAACACTCAGGTGTGAAGCTGTTTGGCCAAGATCGGGTTTGAAAACGGGGAGAAGGGAGGGAGGGAAGTGTGGCGGGAGGGGAGTCGCTGAGGTATTCTGCTCAAATTGAACAGTTTCATTCCCCTGTTCTGTGCGTTGTTTGACAATTACGGAAAAACCTGGAGGGGGTAAGAGCTGCGAGGCAGGGGAACTGACCCCTTTTACGCAGACACATTCCTAATGACGGACTAACCGGGGCACTGCCAGTCCCTCGCTCTGTCTTGTCTGCTCTTAACCAGGCCACCGACAGACTCTCCCAAGCCCTCTCTCTTTGCAGAAGCTCATTCCTAACCAGGGCATCGTCTGGGTTTCATGGCCAGGGCCCAGGCAGCATATAAAAATGTTTCTAAGATTTAGCTTTAGTCTGCTCTGAGCATCAAATGGATCAGGACAATGTCAGTGAACACATTCCTGCGTTTGTCTTTGCCACGTAAGGTGATACAGCATCTGTAGCTATACTCAACCCCATATAAACTAAAGAGAACGCTTTAAACAGCTTAAACCTGACTGCTCAGTCCAACACTGTATGACTGGCTGCTTCCACTTTCTGATATCTGGACAGGAAGTTCCCTACTCGACCTTTGGCACTCCCACTGTCGTTACGAGAAGCAGGACGCTTAGAGCGTTTATCGGCAGCAAGAGTGTAGACGTGAGGATGTAAGAGCTTCTGCAAAGTTGATACGTGCGTCACCTTCAGGGAGTGTTACAGCTGGAGATTAAGGTTTTTCACATTTTAAATGTATGGGTTTTGTTAACTGGAGCATGTTTTCTGGGATACTGGAAAAAGTACAACACAGGCTAACCACATCTATAAAAAAAAACTGTAGCTGTAACACTCATTCCCTGCAGGTGCAAATGTTAAAAATGCAGCAGCCATTACTTTCTTTGACTATTATGGGAGCAACATCAACATGCCGACATCTGCAGGTCTAAACTGGTTCCGCTATTGCTTTCCTTTGCTGTGGGTGGCGTAGGTTGGCACCATAGACTGTATATAAAGATGGACAACATGACAGCTCCCCAAAAGGATCATGGCTAGAAGGTACCACAGAAATTGCGAAACTATCGCGAGATGGTTAAGGTTAGGATACGTCATCAGGCAGCGAGTCTCACGAGAGTTTTTGCAAGTTTCTGCAATTTGCGGGTTACCTTCTTGACATGACCCCTCAAAAGTGAAGCCAAGACATCTCAGTCGCCCCCTGGTGGCTGGCTGCTGTATAGGTCTTAAATACCGCCCCCTCCATGTTAGCGGATGGGACATGAGCCAAACTAAAAAGTCAAAGTACATGTCAAATAAATCTTTCATGTCATTTTAGGTAGTTCTTATCACGCTGATGTATGTTTTAAACTTATTACGCGTGCCCCAGACACAACATTTAACCATGACTAGCTCAAAATCCACCAAACCAGCCTGAAAATGAAGAAAATCTGAAACGATAGCATGAGAGTCTATGGAGCAGAGCCGGATAGTTGTCGGACCCTTGCCGAAGCTGGCCGGTGCTACGCTATGATTCGCCAGTCTGCTTTCGAGGGGTGGGACTTAGCGAAGGGTCAATTTTATGAGAGAGGAGATGTAACTTTAACTTTCCATAACCGTCACGAGTCTGTGTAATAGAACATGTCAATTTGATCAGAAAAGTAGTTATAGAGATATTATGGTTAGTTTTTGTGTTTTCCTAGCCAAATAGCTACCGTGGTGCTAAGGTAGCAGCTAGGTGGCTCACGGTAAAAAGCTGCGGCCGTGCTCGGCTCGTGATTGGTGGATGTGTGGGCGGGACCTCAATACCACAGCTATAGCCCTCCAATCACTACTGCGCAGACTCTGGCTCCAAATGACGTCAAAATCTCAAGATGGCAGCTCATGTATACGGGATAATTTGGCTTCACTTTTGTACAGCGGGAGGAAGTGGAGATGTATCGTCCATCTATATATACAGTCTATGGTTGGCATGTGTAAAAACTGGTCACACAAAGACTGAACGGAAAATCTCTGGCCTGCTAAAAGTGAATAAGTGAGTTTGTGAGGGTCCGTGAGTGGGTTACACGCCAGTACAAAGAGAAAATGAGATTTGAGGCGTATGGACAGACAGATAAAGATGGAATGGGAGAGCTAGACAGTGATGGATGCAAGAGGACGGGAAAGAAACAGAAAACCAGAGGGGCTTCATTTTGTCTGGGATCAACAATCCCAAACGGACCTGGAAGTCAAACTTTGTTGAGGAGGTTCATCCACTCCGCTTGCTCTCTCTCTCCCCTCAAACACACACAAACACTCACTCACACACACACACCAAGGTTACAATCATACACCATATCATTAGGGCTTTAGCCACTCTCTTCCTGCCTGCCTGCTGCCTTCAGTACATTCTGTTCTCTCCATGAAAGAGAGAAGGAAGGAAAGAAAAGGAAAAAAATCCCCTCTCTCTCTCTTGCACTTGACGTTGGAACTTAAGGTTTGAAGCTCTTCTGCCTCATAAACAGTAGTTAATAAAGGGCCCCAGTCCAATCAAAATGCCTCAACCACATCTTCATGTAGGGGGTTATTGCCAGTTTGCATACGTGAATGTGTGACAAATACTTAGTGTGTGTGTGTGTGTTTGTGTGGAGGGACGACTGAAGTGGATGGATGCTGGCGCAGCGCTGGAAGCCACAAGATGGTGGAGACCTGATGCTTGGCCTGCATTTTCCCCTTTTTCCAAGAAAGAGAAAACCGGCATCCCATAATGTTCGGTTTGTCGTTTCCTGTACTGTCATGTTCCTTTTTTCTCTGTTTTTTTTTTCACCCCTTTCAGTTTTGCCCCGCTTCTGGAAAAATGGTAAAAAAGAAAGAACGGCAGTGTTGCATTTCAGCAGAAAAATGGATGAGGAACTAAGGTCATGTAGCGTATCCATTGGAACAAGCTGAAATGGGATGGGAATACCCACTCTCCTTAGATTTTTCCTTAAGATCCTGTACGAAATGAGCACTTACAGTATAAGTATTGAAATGTGGTGAAATAGTGGGTAAACACAACGTTGTCACTGGTAGAAAAAATAGATTTGTTTATGGGAGAGGACATGGAAGTTAACCACAATACCACTATAACGGCAAAGCAGATGCTCTCTGTTTGTCAGGGCGTCATCACTCAATGTTAAGATATTCCTTAGTGACATTATTTCCTTTTTTCTTCTCTTCTACCAGTTATACCTCCCCTTTAAAAATAGAAAGCTAAATAAAAATTGAGTTGATAGATCACAGTTTTGCTCCATTTACTCTTGAGGGTCTTTCCTTCGAGGCCTGACTGCCAATGACTGGGAATGCTCAGCATGGACACTTAGCTTCATTTCAGTTTGGATTTCCTGTCATTTGTTAACTGTCTAAACTCATTTTACAATTTAAGAGAAACAGTGGCTCTTTATGGTTTTGAAGGCAGGGAGTCACAAAGCCAAAATAACAGAGAGAAAGAAGGGGGGGGGGGGGGGGGGGGGG
>CAKAOH010019730.1:0-25470 GCA_916701665.1 Sebastiscus tertius | reverse complement strand
TCCTTGCTCACATCCTCCTCGCCTGCATTTGAGTTGATGTCGTCTGGCTCTAGGCGTTTTCCACGTGCATCACCCTCCTGTACTCCATGTGCCCTGCACGTCGCCGTCAGCCAGCCAACCCCTGACCTCCACCTCCTCCTCCCTGGAGCCCATCCTCCTCTACCTCATCCTTTCCGGTACCTCCATCTCTCCCCGTGCCCAGTGGTAGAGCGTATTCTTCACTCTGAAATCTGTTCTTTACCACTTCCTCCTTTTTTTGTCCCACATCTCCCCCTTTCTCACCATCATTAATGAGGGATTGTTGGGGTCGTCCTTTGCCTGTCCTTGGGGTGCCTGGTGCGTCACTCTTGTGCCTCTGTAATTCCCCTCCCGTCTGTTACCGCTTGACAACTCATTCACGCCATAAAAGGCAATGAAGGTTTATTTATCTATGGATTCATTTATTTATTTACTTGTCTTTGCAGCAGTGACAAAGCCAATGAGTGACAGGGGACAATTTAGGGCCATTGGACGATTTCCCAAGGCTGAGTAAACACCGGACTCCAGCCAGAATACAAAGTTGAGTCAGTGAAAAGAGGGAGTGTGCGCCGAGGGGGTCGCCGCTTTTAAGGAGACTGATCTAACCTCGCCTGTGTCACCTCTGCATCCAGTGTGCTCACAGTGGTGTTGTACTCACGCTGCTCAACTAACTCAGCTCTGTCATCTAATGCCGACCTTACACCAAACGACTTTTCAAGCGATTTCACTGTTGCAGACATATTTCCAGTGTTGGAATAAAATAACAAGAGTTTTGCTAGAGTTGCGATTGTTTAGTGTAAGTTGGTCATAAAACTTGAAGTTCTCTTGAGTCAGTCTTTTTCTCGTCTTGACGTTCTGATAAAATCAAACAAGTTTGATATCATCGTAAGTTCAATGACGCGAACATTCTCAACAACCAATAGCTGCGCTCTCTCCAGCACCAAACAGGAAGCAGCAAAACGGGGTAGAAAGTAAACATGGAGAAACTGGTGAAGTGAACAAGAGTGCCTCTTTGACGTGTCCTCCCATTTGTACCACGACAGAGTGGAGAAGGAAAAAAGCTGTTAGCTGGCAAGTAGCTGCAAGTAGCTAGAGCATACTCACCGAGGATTTCGAGGGCTGCAGCAATTTCTGTCCACTTCAACAGTTTTTCTTCTTATAAATTTCCACCAGGAGCAGGATGACATATTCTCAAAAGGAATCTAGTTGTGGTCTTGTAAATAGTGACCCTGCAAGATCTTATCATCTGTGACTAAAAACTCTGTGCCTTAAGAAACATTGTCTTTAGATGTGAGAGGGTGACAGACGTCAGTCTTTTAAAAGTCTTTTCAAAGTCTCCTAGTGTCTGGCAGGCATAAAATGAATAACACTGTGTCATCAGTCACACACACACAAATACAAACACACACAAGCTTTGGGAAAGGCACCTATTATCACTCCATAGCAGCCAACTACAGAGTACACTTGCAGGTGTAAAGCAAGGTGTGTTTTGAGCAGGACACACAATTCCATTCATACAAGGACATGTAATGTGGCCATATATAGCACCGATGTCGTACGTCATTTTGAGCATTTGGAGCACCTGGCTCACAGTCGGGGGTCTCTGTAGACACACATGCTCACACACACACATACATGTACATGTCCTGACTCTCTTTCAAACTCATGCACACTCGCAGCGTTACTCACACATGCACAGAGGAGACAGGAACTGGGGGGGCGTCGCATTCACAGGATTCGTTGGAAGAAGATGCATGAGCTGGGGGTCTGCGCATCGTCCTACCTGGAGATGCAGCCCCCATCTACGGCCCAGGGGGGGGCAGGTGGCGACGCTGCCTACCTCAGCAGTACGCAAACATTAAGTGGGGCAGCCGACACGAAACCTCGGAGACGAGAAGTAATGGTGTCATTTGTTATCGGAGATCATGGAGAGAGGGAGGCGCAAGGAAATGAACGCCGTTCCGTTTTCTCTCACCTGCCATGATGGCTGGCCGGCTAGAGTGTGTGTGTGTGTATGTGTGTGTGTGTGAAACTTAAAACCAAGAATATCCTTAAATCACCAGCCGTAATATGTACCTCTTATTTTTTTCAAGTCTCCTTTTTATCTATTAGCCATTCCCTCTATTCACTGACCTGGATATATGAGGTACCAATGAAATGGTTATCGTATGTCCTATTTTGTGATACTTGACAGTATTGTATCGGCCCGTTAAACACGACGTAATGAGAAATCTGTTTTCATTCTTTGGACCACCTCGGTCTGGGCTAACTGCTTCGTAGGAGCACTTCTTTGGAGCTTTTAGAGCATTCAGTCTCCATTAGAAGCAGCATATTTAGACCACATCCATGCTAAAGGGTTCAGCTTGGTCCGTGATTTTTTAAATCTAAAAAAAAAACACACGCCAGGGTCCACCTGCCGGTTGCAGTTATATACGTAAGAACCATGCAGCTGGCTTACACCAGAAAAACCTGAACATACATCTTTTTCACTGTATGTTGGTCTGCCATGCATGACAAACCATCAATTTCAAACCAAAAGAAAAGGTTATTTAAAGTGTGACAACTGTTAAACTCAAACTGAGTTGATTTAGCTGGCGTCGTGTGATTGCACTCTTAGACATTATCCCACCAATGTACATGTTTCAACAGAAAGAACAGAGGTTAAGGGCAGCCATGTGCACGGACAACATAGTCTCACGACAGTTCGTGAAAAAGTCATCGATTTGATTTGTGTACATAGACATGAACAAAACTACTTAGGTTTAGGAAAAGATCGACTTGGTTAGGTTTAGGAAACAAAACTACTCAGTTAGTCTTCGGAAAAGATCGACTTGGTTAGGCTTAGGCAACAAAACTACTTAGTTAGGTTAAGGAAAAGATCGACTTGGTTAGGTTTAGCAAAAGATTGCGGTTTGGTTTTAAATAACTCCGGAAGTGCCATAACTTAAATACGGAAGTTATGTGACAAAAGCTACTTATTTGGGTTTAGGAAAAGATTGACTTGGTTACGCTTAGACAACAAAACTAGTAAGTTAGGTTTAGGAAAAGATTGACTTGGTTAGGCTTAGACAACAAAACTAATAAGTTTAGGAAAAGATCGTGGTTTGGGTTAAAATAACTCCGAAAGTGCTGTAACGTAAGTACGTAAGTAACGTGACAAAAAATCAACGCCGACTTCTGGTTTCACACGGGACACGGGACATGGGACACGGAACACCAGTCTCCTGGCCGAAAGTCCAGTTTTTTGACTCACTGATCCCCCCCGACCTCCTCCCTCTGCTGCGTTTGCTGCTCTCTCATTCACAATTACTTGGATTACATAAGAATTTATTTCATGCTGACCATCTCAAATGTACACAAATAAATACATTACATTTAATGACTATTTCACAAACTGCTGTGCGACTGAGCTGGCAATGAGTAAAGGCTAATGGTTTTTGGAGATTTTCCACTCTGTGGTCTCCAACACTCCTCACTGTTGCTGTTCGCAGCGTCTTGAATGCTGAGCATATGGGCCTCTGTCGCAACCAACTTCACTAATGTCTGACACTGATGTGCTGTATGAAGACCTAATAAAGAAAGCCATCCAAAAACAAATATCTATTGCAGTGTCTATCCTTAGGCCTTCTGTCCTTGATGGAATCCAATTTAAGGAGGTCCGAAGTTGTTTGAGGACAAGATTCCCATTGAATCGATCCTAGGATATTATGCCATAAAACTCTGAAATAAATTCTAAATGAAGTCGTTTTCTTTCCACGGTCCATTAGGCTGGGGAGTTCTCCCTCCAAAATGTTTAACCTCACAAGGTCCTTCCAAGACATTTGTTTGGAAATCCCATCACTGCATTAATTAGTAGAGCAGGGTTTCTGCCAGAAAAGTTGTTTGGCCCAGAGGGGGGGGTGAGCAAAACTCTGAGGAGCGGCTTGTCACTAAAATAAGAATAGCTGGTCTACCTTAAAGGTCAGTTCACTTTAAGTGAGCCTGGGTAGAAGTTGTTTCTAACTTCAGGGCTATACGCCTTCGTTTTCATAAGCAGGGGGCAAACAGACGCTGGAGCAAAACACAGGAGCTTGGCTTGGGTCTTGAGGGGTTGTAGCATTTATTCACTGATAAATAAACTGTACACATACTGCACTGCTTCGAACACAGCCATAACGTTACTGCCAACTTCATTCCCACCACCACACACTTCATTTCAGGGAGCCAAATTGAAATCAAATATAAACAGCAGAATCAATACAGACCTTTTAGGCAAATTGCAGATCTTTGGAAACGCTGTACCACCAGCAGAGCAGACAGTTCATCAGAAAAATAAACAATAATACAATTATGCATATTAATATTGATGGTGCACAGGCCGGGTCAGCCAATTAATGTGTTATTGCACTGTATATTATGAGGAACATGTGTTTGCATCACATGAAAACGCTGCTGTTCATCGGTGATGGCACTAACATGGCGAGGGTTCACGCGGCATGACGTGTGTGGAGCAGGTGTTGGCGCACCTGTCCAACAAAACACACACACACACACCTGTCAAGTTTTTGTCCCCTTGACTGTACTCATATCACCGTAAAACACACACAACATACTGCGATGACACACAGCTTCCACTGACACTGACATGTACACACACACTTCCTTACTGACTACACACACCTGTCTGATGGCTGTCATTGCAGCAGCATTCATGCATCATTTGTCATGATTCCCCTCGCAGGGGGCCATTGACAAGCCAACAGGGCAGTAACTGAGGTGTCCATTGTGTTTGTGTAAATCAACCCCCAGAGCTAATTAAATATGCCTGCCTGCTCCATTGTGTAGGGGAATGGTAGCGTAGTGGTAAGAACTGGCTGCTTACGGCTGCCAGAGAGAGACAAAGACAGAGAGAGGGAGAGATTTGCTTCTTCTGTCACATCCCATCCTGGCCTTTTAGCAGAGCGCTCAGATCTGGTGTTCGTTTGACAAATGCAGATAGTCTTTGTCTTCTGAGGCCCCGTCCCATTTGCCAAATGTACTGTACACCTTGATACCAGAGCAGGAGGAACTTTGGAAGGATGAGTTAGGAATATTGGGTAGCACTTGACAAGATGCAGTTCAAAAATGCTCATTGCATCATTTCTCTCTAATTCTTCTCGCAGAGGATACATGGGCAGGGCACGTGTTTGGCAGTGTAAATGACAAGGCCGGGAATGTAAACTGAAGTGGCTGCAGTTGGGAAATTTTGCTGAGCTTTTGCTTGGGTTTCCAACAAATCCCAGCTGCAAGCTCATTCTGTAGAGGGCATTCCTACTCCACTCCTGGCCCCCCGAGCATTACATGTTTGGATCAAGGGCTCCGAGGAGGCAATCAAAAGTCTGTCTGAGGGCATGTTCGAGCAAAGTTGAGTGTGAGGGAGTTTGGGGTTTGGAGGTGTACAGAAAAATAAAAAGTGTAACTTCACCCCTACGTCTGAGCTTAACTCCAACCCGCTGCATAATTTTGAAAATGATAAAAAAGTGGGCAAAGGTCTGAGGAGGGGGGCGAGGTGTGTGAGGCAAGAGTTGCTCAGTGAGTGCTCTGATTAGAGGACATTAACCTCATTTTTACCTCCGCCAAGGCCAAGGGCCTTGAAGGTTTTGTTTTCACCGGCGTTGATGACGCATGACCACACCTTCTTCCTTCTGAGAGCAGAGAGATACGTGTGTGGATGTGTGGCGAGACATCGAGGTGCGGGAGCTGCTGGCCGTCCGCGGCGAGAAAGAAAAAAGCGGTAGATAACGGGATGAGAGGGAACATAGTGTAACGTTATACAGACATAACAAGGCTGCTGAATGAGAGAGGCATCCGCTGATACGTTACACGGAAACACATCGTGTTAATAACAAGCCGAATATCCCAGCCTTCTCAAAAATATCATCTTTTCTGTATCCACAGGCAGAGCTTGCCTTTTGGCACACTCACTCAGCTGTACATGTACTACACACTCTTTTCAGGTTGACAGGTTCATAAAGTAAACAAGCTACTTTGTAGAACTGTTTACAGGATGAAGAAAATGGATATGTGAATCCAAACAAATCCAAAATGTATACTTTTCTGTTATGGTTGGAGTAAAGGAAACACCTGAACTCACTGTCCTGTCCTGTTCGGATTGTAAAGCTCCCTGAGGCAAATGTGTGATTTGCGATATTGGGTTATATAAATAATATTGACTTTACCCAAACCATCCACGTTAAACTTTTTTGTCAGGCCCCATTGATGCGATTTCAGAGAGTCATCTTCCCTCTCCATAATAGAAGCTGTGGCTTTTCAAAAGTTCATATTTAGTATGAAGTTGGAAGTGTGATTACCTGAGAGTTTACCTATCCTACAAACTAAAACTAATATCCTGAAAAATAATTGCTTTCTGCTGCCTTGCAGAAGCAGTCAGGACATTTAGCCATTTGGGGTTTATCTTGCAGTTTTTATGCCTCAGTGCCGGCGACAGCCGTGGCCGGAGGCATTGTGGTTTCGGGTTGTCTGTCCGTCCGGCGGTCCGGCCGACCCAGTCTCGTGAATGTGATATCTCACGAACGCCTGGAGGGAGTTTCTTCACATTTGGCACAAACGTCCACTTGGACTCAAAGATGAATTGATTAGATTTTGGTGGTCAAAGGTCAAGGTCACTGTAACCTCACAAAACACGGTTGTGGCCATAATTCAAGAAGTTAGGGATGCACCAATACTCGATCGGATATCGGGCCGATACTGATTCAAACAGCTGGATATATCGGTGAAAATGGGGCCGATCTATTCAATTCAACTTTATGTTTTTATATTATATACAATATATACTGTCATTTTATTCCTGTTGAGGTTTTGACCAATTTGTTGCTGCATTAAAAAGATTTACACTTTAACAACAATTTAATACATATATATCTATGTATTTATTGATCACATTTTGTTTTACAAAGTTAAGAAAGTAATGTTTAAGTCCAGCCTGATGTTGCCTTACACATAACAGAATGATCCCAGTCACTTCCACACCTAGCCTGAAGCAGGACCGCTTTGTGCTCAACACACGTAGACCTTTTTTATTCAAACTGTAAAGGAGGAGGTTGCGCTCTGGTTATGGCAACACATGTGACACAAACATACACATAAACATCTCAGTGTGTCCTTGCAGAGCAGCATATGCATGTATTATTTGAAGGACATCTAGTGCAAGTCCCTCCCGCTCATTTCAAGGTTGAATCACCCGTCACTGATGTGCCGCAGATTTTGGTCGCCTCATCTCCCGCACTTTATTCTAATTCCGTCAAGATATCGCTATGATAGCTAATAAGTCTGCTCTCTGTCTCCGCCCTGCGGAAGAGTGATGGCTTGGAGGCATCTGAGCATGGTAATGGAAATGGATAGCAGGGAGCCACCGTAATCTCTGTGATTAAAGATGAATTTATTCCGCTCAGCAACGTGTATGAGAGTAAGAGAGCCGCCGTCGCACCGGATTTGGCGGAGAGGAAGGAAGACAGAGAGGAGTGCATAATTCAAATGATAAATTATGTCTGTGAGCCAATTATGACTGAATAGGGGGAGAAGGAAAGGTATAGAGCCAGTTCATTGTTACATGTGACTGCAGCTAGTTTTGCTAGAATGCACATGCAGAGAGGAACTATGGAGCGTTGATCACAAATAAACTTGAGGCTTCATTTTGCTGCATGTATTTAAGTTTTTTTGCAACATTTTGCATCTTTCTAATCAGTCCCACAACGTGTTAAGTTGCCCGTACTCTGCATTGATAAGCTGTGACACACTTTGGTCAACACTCGTAGACAAACAATTTCTAGCTCCTATTATGGAATTAGAGTCTTTATATGCTGACCTGTTTCCTGACCTCATCCAGTTAACTAGTATTTAGTTGTTTAGCTCCTTGCCTTCATCACTGTTGCTTGGAGAGTAAACACAGTTGATCATGCAGCGTGCAGTCCTGGCCTCGACCTGAAACTCATGAAGAAGACCTTGTCCCTGCAGTCATGGGTGGTCTGAAATAAGTCCATCATGTCTATAGTTGGAGATGTTTTGGATGGAGGTGTGAGGAGCTTCGTTGTATCATCTAAATATGGCTTTGTTTACAGAAAAAAACAGGCAGGAATGGGGAGAGAAAATACAAAAGAAAAATGGTCGGGAGTTCAAATCCTTGCAGTGCAGTGTCCAAAATTAATTTGGTTTCCATAAATACGAAGCTTTACTGGAGCAGCACAGGGTCGCACACCAGCTCAGACTTGCTTTTTTTGTATATTGCATGATCCACGGTCAAGGTCTTTTCTGTATTTCAATCTTACACTTCACATCTACAAAGGCTGCAAGGGTCAAACTTGGCCTCATCCATCAAAGCAGCCACCCTGTGTCGGCATATAGCTCTGCATCGCCGCTGTGTTTATTATTTATGAAGCCTCCCACATGAAAGAGACATAGAGATCCATTCAGACTGCAGGGATGATGAGCTGCGAGCCCGGCTGGACCAGCAGGTGTGAGTTATATGAACTGATGACGATGTCCATGTGCCACTTGCACAGTTGTGCCATCAAGCCATATACTTATTAATTATAGAAGTATACGTGAAGGGAAATAATGCACTTTAAACTACAAGACTTTCTCCGTTATGCTGTATTTGTGTCTTTGGTAGTTGTTACTGTGCGTCAATTAAGTTGGAAAAAAGTGTATGTGTGTGTGTCTGTGCATGTACAATATACAGTTTCTGAAAATGGACATGTGTGTACATGTATGTGATTTGGAGACACAACAGATGGAAAGCAAGTACAGAATGTCCCTGCTGTTGATTCAAGCAACGCCGTCCTAAATATCTACTAAAAGACAAAATTAATGTCCAATATTGTTAGGCGTTTTAAAGATGCAGCCACCTAGGATTTCCCCTCCTAGCCATCTTCCAGACGCTGGGAGAATCGATATATTGGCTTCATTTGAGTCTATGTGGAGGTAGAAGGAAGTTACCGCTTTTATTGTTATGATCTGAGTAATATGACGTCATATCCATTCCGTATCCGTCAGCGAGCCGAAATGAGAAAGTAGAAAACGTTGGGGAGTCTGCGTGGATACGACCTGCACCCTCAAATGTTAAATCCGAAGTGGTACACACTACACATACAGTAAAGTCTTCGTGGTTAAATGGGCCGACGCTAGCACCCATATACTGACATTTATGTTAAATGCATTCAAATGGCCCCGATGGAGCTGACCATGAACGTATAAAGAGAACGGAGCTGACGGGAAGCAGAAAACATTACATGTCTCTCATGAATTAAAAAGAAAATACCACTAACTTGTGAGGGAAACGTCTTTATTCTTTGATTTTTTGGGGTTGATTTTTGGGTTTTATAAATAATGCCTTCTCTGAAAAGTCCCAAAAAGTGTGTGAATCAACTTTGTCCAGACATGGTCTAGTGTTAAAAAAAAGTTAACAAAAATCACAATAAATTGTAATATCGAATCAAAAGACTTGTAGAATTGCAATACTTAAAAAAATCACAATACATATCGAAGTATCGTGATAATATCGAATTGGGAGATAGGTGTATCGTCCCATCCCCATTACTTAGTATTTTTACTTTATGCTACTTTATACTTCTACTCGGCTACATCTCAGAGGCAAAAATTGTAGCTCTCTTGAATCAGCCCAACTCTGAAAGTTGTGGATCTAAGTAGCAGCAGTAGGGTTGTGCTTACAATGTATTATATAGCTTATTTAGTATCAGAAATTTGAGAGCTGATTTTCAGTGAATCTTGGTTTCAATAGCAAAGAAGACCTTGTTTCACCTTGTTAGATCAGAAATGGAAGTAAATCAGAAAAAAAAGAACATGTGTGTGTGTTTGCGTGTGTGCGTGTGTGTGTGTGTGTGTGTGTGTGTGTGCGCGTGTGTGTGTGCCTATAGCCACTCCAAGCTATGAGTTGCGGCCCCTGTTCATGCCACGCCAGCAGTGTGTCGTGTACTGCTCACTACATATAATTACCAGGACTTGTCAGTGTGTGTGTGTGTGTGTGTGTGTGTGGGTCTCTCTCTCTCTCTCTCTCTCTCACACACACACACACACACACACACACACACGCACACACACAGCTCTGCCTGAAACAATTTTGGTTTGGTAACGAGACTAATAAAGCAGACTATTCTCAGTGCGATTCATCAAGAGATATTTCCGGGCCATTGCAATAATCTTTCTCCTCTTTGACGACGCCGTCCCAAAAACAACTCTGCTGCACTGCTGTTTAGTGTTGCTGCACCGTCTCCATTCATTTTAGGTTTTCAGGGATGCACGTTTGAGTGTCAGAAACAAGAGTGTTTTACCGCATGACTCACACATAAGTATACACACAAATATGCACACTAACACACCTCCACACACACACACAAACTAGGTCAGCAGAAGCCAGCATCATTTGGGATGAATCATAATCTAGCGTCATAGAAATAGGCTCACAACAAATCAATATAAAACACGGCTGCTGCTGCTGCTAAAGACCGATGATTGGCTGACGCAAGCCGGCCTGTTAGCGAGCGATCACCAGCTCAGCCTGTCACACGCTGCTCCAACAACGCTGCTGATTGTGTTGATGATCTATGTGAGGGTTACTGTGATTTAATCTACAGTCATATTTTCCATTGAGAATGTTGTATTTTCAGGAACAACAAATCCCCCACGGCACGACTTTTTCCTCACTGCATTATTTTAAGAACAGTCCAAACGCGTCAGAGTTGTTCTGAAGGGCCCTCTAGGGCTTACGCAGTTCACAAAGGACCTTTTCATAATTTAAGAAATCATCATCCAATCCATTTTTTTTTAATCCCTGTGGGGAAATCCTCTTTTGGTTTGCTTCCATAAAGGAGGTCAGAGGTAGCACAGCTACAGATGAGCACCACAGGAGGTGGCAGAAATACATTGTCATGCTCCAACACACTGCGGGAGGTTCGCTGACATTCAGCTTGAACTCGGGAAGATAACAGCTGATTTTCTAACCACAGATTAAGTCAAGCAGCCTTGTTATTGATTATGAAATCAATTATTTAATGCCAGAATTGATATATTTGTTTCATTTGAGTCTATGCTGAGGTAGAAGGAAGTTAACGCTTTTATTGTTGTAGTCTGAGTAACGTGACGTCACATCCGTTCAGTATTCGTCAACCAAAACAAACCGCAGCCGGCAGCAAAGTAGAAAACAGCGGAGGGTCTGCGTGGATACGATCTGCACTTTAACATATTAAATCCAAAGTGGCAAACTCTACACATCCAGTAAAGTATGGAAACACTTTGGGTTTCACACATTGACAGGAAAAGCAGAGCTAGACATCACGGCTAAAGCTGCATGCTAACTCTGTCATGGACAGAAACGTTATCGTATTGCGGTAACGTGCGGTCAAGCGGGCCGTCGCTCTCATCTCCGTGGTCAAATGAGCCAACGCTAAACTGCCAAACTGTACCCATATACTGACATTTATGGTAAATGCATTCAAACGGCCCCGGTGGAGCTGACTATGGATGTATAAAGAGAACGGAGCTGACGGGAGAGCTAGAGACGGACTTGGAGAAGTTAGAGGAAGTATACACGTGTGACTGCGTCAGGTTTTCAGAATAAGGTGTTAACAAAGGGAACTGTATATACAAAATACATAAATGGAAATAAGATTGATTGGATTATATTCACCAGAAGTATAAAACATTACATGTCCCTTATAAATTACAAAGAAAATACCAATAATTTTTTAGGTCTTTATTCTTTGATTTTTGGGTTGCTGGAAAAAATGTGATAAATTATGCCTGAAAATGACTGATATATTTGACTCCAGGACATCTCTGAGTACATACATACTGAAAATCAAACATTTTTCCTGTATGAATTTAGATATTTTCCAAAGTAAAAGTCCCTACATGTGTATGATTCAACTTTTTCCCATGATCTAATGTTAAAAAAGTAAACAAAAAATGCAATAAATCGTACTAGTAAAATCGGGAGATAGGTGAATCGTCCCAGACTTAATAGTTACTCACTTTGATTGATGCTGCTTGGACTATCGGCTGTGTTAAAATATCCAGATGAGAATTCAACAGGAAAAGCAAGAAAGAGATACTCATATATAAAATATGGTTTAGTGGTTTAGAAATGTGACATTTTCTAAATTGCTTAGACAGCATGTTTTTGTTTGCAAACCTTGGCAGTAAAGTTAGTGAAGGGAAATGGAAATTGCGGTTGGAAAAAAAAAGTGAAGCGCAGAAAAGGAGATGAAGAAAGTGACATACAAACCCCCAAAAAGCTGTGGAAGCACAATCCTGGTTGAGAGTGTAAAAACACGCACACTAATCCAGCAGTATGTTCGGTAATGAGAAGTGAACAGAAGGGGATGAGAGGGAGGACGGGGACAGAGAGAGAGAGAGACAGAGAGAGAGAGAGAGAGGGATGTTAAGAGTTTGCAAGGGCCGACTGCATGGACAGAGGGAGGGATGGAGTTCTTTACGTAGGATAGCAATTATTACTGAGGCTGAGATTTAAAGAGCTGGAGCGAGGATGGAGGGAAAGAAGCGGTGGATTTAAAGAAGCATTTTATAAAATAAAGTGGGAACCGATGAGTTTTTTTCATCATGTTTGGTGATGTGCCACTCGGCTCATGAGCTTGCTAAATATTCTTTTCTGCTTCCATTTATTACAACCAAATGCTACTACTTCTGCTGGAAATGCAATATATAGATTTTTTTCAAGGGACATATCTACCCAGAATGTAGTTTTTAAGTTTTATTTGTGGCGTTTTGTATTCTTGTTGACATATCTGTATCCCACCGAGGTGAAGTGGATGTGCACACAACTGTTCAGCCGGTTGTACATCAATTGCCATAGTTTAATGGACCTGTTTGAGCTTGAATCAATACTGTTTGAGGTTCAAAATCGTCTACAAATGAAAAGTGAAATGGGCCTGGTCGGTGTCTTGGAAAATAAAAACAGATAGAAAAGAAAATGAGGTGCGGGCAAATAATGGGACGGAGTGCAAGACAAAACGAGGGGAATAAACATAGATACAGTGTTGATGGTTGATTTTAGAGCACACAAGGAAGGAGGTTTATTAGATAGATGGAGAGAGATGAAGAGTGATAGAAAAGGGGGGAGGGGGGGATCAGGTTGGAGAGATGGAGCAGATTGGGCATTAGAACAAGAGAAAGACAGAGGGAAAAAGAGAGACCAAGAGGCAAAGCGACTGAAAAGAGCAACAGAGAGAGAGATCAGGTGTATTGAAGTAGAGAACAAAAGGAAATCCTGGATAAAGAGAGAGAGTATCCCGCAAAGTGAGGGAGGGAGAGAGATCCTGTGTAGAGGAAGAAGAGAGAGGGAGCTTTAACACAGAAGCAGAGAGAGGGAGAGGGAGAGAGAGAGAGAGAGCTGAGCGGAGGGAAGTCTCAACAGCAGCAGCAGCAGCAGCAGCAGTTTGGCTGAGCTCTCAGTCAGTCCGGCTACAGCTGTGGATCTGATAGGAGCTCTGTTCCTCTACCAGCCCCAAGAGACTGACTGAGACACAGACAGAGGGACAAAAAATGAAAGATGCACCAACAGAAAGAGTGAGAGAGACAGAGGAAGAGCGAGCCAGACTGTCACCAGAGTAGCCAGGGGAGAAGAGAGTCTGAGGGGAGGCAGAGCGAGACGAACCCCAGGAGCCAAAAACTCTTTGTCGCCACCGCCGGAGAATTGGGGGCCAACCAGTGGCAGCGTGGTCAAGGGGGAGGAGGAGGAGCGCGGGGGAGAGGAAGGTGAGGAGGTGGAGGAGGAGGAAACGAAGAGACCCCAGGGGCACGGTGACGGTGACGGTGCCGATCGTCCCAACGGTGGTGCCGCCTTCGCCCTTTCCGTCTTTGGGGGAGAGCGGAGGAGGGGGGACAGTCGACGGACTGGCAGGACGGGGGAGCACGGATGGCGGGCGTGCGCGGGGGGCCAGCTGGGGAGGGACAGGGGCCCCCCTGTGGGACGCGTCCGTGCCCCTGGGCCGGGGCTCCTGGGTGGACCAGATGAGCGAGATGTCGCTGAGTGGGCGAGACAGCCTCCCCCAGGAGGGGGGGAGGAACGCTAGGGTCCGAAGGGCTGTCCGCATCTCGTCTCTCGTTGCTCAGGAGGTGAGTGGAGCAGCAGCGCCTTCATGTGTGTGTGTGTGTGTGTGTGTGTGTGTGTGTGTGTTTGGTTCAGGGGCAAGTGACACAATCAGAGAATGAAAGTGTGATTGAGGCCTCAGTGTGTGACAAGTGGGAGATGAGTGTGTGTGTGTGTCTGACAGGGTAAGCAATCAGCGAAATACATGTGCTGTGTATTACAGATGTGTGTATGAATTTGCTTTCATCAGTGGTCGGAGCTCTGCTACATGTGACCCTTGACCTCATCACTGTCGGTTGCTTGTCACGTAGACGTCTAACAACTAAGATAAGATAAGAACATCGGCTCTGATTCCCTTCAGATATATTCTCCCCATCACTTTGGCGTTGTCAAGCAAATTAGAAGCAAACTTTTGAAATGTCCGAAAAAAAAGATATGAGAATTAGGTGCGTCGTAGGGATGTTAAAAATTAACCCTTAACCGGCATTAAGAATTTTATCAATGCTATCAGTTAAACAGTTAAAAGAAATATTAAAAATTAAATAAAAAGCTGAGCAAACTCAGAAGAGCTACTTGTACCTTAAAGGAGAATAGCTGGTCCACCTTAAGTGAGTCTGAGCCCTGGCTGGCAAGCAAAACATGTGGTCTTGAGGAGATGTGTCGTTTATTCACCGACAAATACACTGTACACACGCTGCACTGCTACATTCACAGCTATAATATTACTGATAACTTCATACTCACCATCACACACGCGGTCTGTCGGTCTCACTGACGTTACGCCGGGCTGACAGAGTACGCCAGGCAGACACACAGCTGTCAACCTCGCAGCTAAACCAAATGATGCGGTGGAGATTTACTGGCTGCATGTGTCCATGACAATACACGCAGCATCGCGGCTGCTACAGTAACTCTCCCGGACGGGTGAACTGGGGACTCAGTTGTCTGTTGTGCTCATACACTGCAGCCGGTGATAAATGATGGATTTAATCTGTTTGTGCATCGGCTTGTTGTTGCTGCCGGGCGGCTTGTTAGGCTCAAAAAAATAGCATGCAACGGTGATGATGATCGGTTAACAAGGGTCAAAAAACTCTAAATTAGCATCCCTAATGCGTCCATGAACCGGTTTGGAGAGATTAAACTTGGCTATGGCGTAGTTTGGTCAGAAGTTGGCGCTATAGGCTATGCATGGCTGTAATCTGCCAGTAAACAGAGTAGGAGAAGAAGTCAAGGTTGTGTACCGACAAACAAAACGAGTCGGCTTCGCCGGTCTACGAAAGAATAATGGAGAGAAGTCTTCAAGGATTTGTTTCAATTAGGCAAGTTTTAATTGTTCTTTTAATGTCGGATGGTATTGGCCCTGTTTCATGTTGTATATATATATATTATGATATTATTATTTAATTATTGTTGCATATTTGCTGAGGAAAAAGAAGTTTACATCACCTCTGAGATGCACAAAGGAAAGTCTGGCTACCTGTGTGTTGATACAGTCCAGAGAACTGCATGTTCAGTTCATCGGAGCGATACAAACAAAGGTTTTGAGTCGGCCATCTTGCCCGTTATGTGACTTCAACATGAACTGTAATCATTTTATGCTACTAGCATCTGAAAAAGTGAGAAAGTGACAACTTGGCACAGCTAAACTATTAAATGCTAAGTGCTCATAGATCTTAGGTAATGAAGTCTGGGGGTGTGCAGAGGAGATTAGGAATACATCTACATCTTAAAATACAACATCAAAATGAGCCGATGGTGAATATGTACTGTTGAACTGCCATTACGACCTACTCTCATAATATGACTTGTGGGCTGATGTAGACAAATGATTCCTTCCGTGGAGAAGAGATCAATCATCACAGGTTAAAAATAAGTATTCATTAATTAACCCACAAATTACAATTTAATGGATAAAGTCATAAAATGCTGGACATGAATAGACAACAGGTAACCTGGTAGTTTTACCTAAACCTATATTCTAATTTTAACAATATGCACAAAACGGTAACTGTAATGTGACAGTCTCCTGTGTCTGCGTGCATGCGCGCGTGCGCGTGTGTGCGTGCATGCGCATGTCGTCTGTGGAGAGAGACAACACATCTGCACCAAAGCATCTGGGAACATTGAGTCCGAGAGTGCACTGAACCCAACTCTCCTCCTCTACACTGCTCATTTCCTTACCTCTCCTCGCTCCTCACCTCTCTCCTCTCCTCTCTCCTCTCCTCTCTCCTCCATCACCCCAGCAGCTGATGTAGACCCAGTCCAGGGTTACACTAATAGAACAGTGTGAAGTGGGACACTCCAATTTTAGCAAAGACGATGCAACCAAGTAAACACGGTTTCACACAGCTCTGTGTGTGTGTGTGTGTGTGTGTGTGTGTGTGTGTGTGTGTGTGTGTGAGAGAGAGAAAGATGGAGAGAGATTGAGGTTAGAGCTGGGCTACTGCTGACATTCTTCAAATGTTGCCATTTAAGCTCTCCGTCCAGCAGCTCTGTAAACAACTGGAGATTTGCCGCTATCAAGAGAGAGAGAGAGACACGGAGAAGAGAGAGGGAGGAGTGAGAATGAAAGAGGAGAAGAAGGGAAAAGCGGTATATAAATGGTCCTAAGTCATCAATATTTCTCTTAATTCTAAAATACTGGCAGATATTGAAGCGTTGGATCACTCTTATTTAGTACATCAAAAGTGCCAGATGCCACTTGATTAAAGGGATTTCATTAGGAAAAGTTTGTTTGTAGCTTGTGCTCATGTGCGCATATGTGCATTGATAGAGAATGTGCGTGCAGGAGCAGATATAGTGTGCAATGGGACACTGGCAAGCTCAGGTTCATCAATACAAACAACTGTGTTTAGGCACAAGCTGACAATTGATGGGTTGTGCACAATGTCCATGTTTGCTCACACACACAGACACACAGACACACAAACAAATGTCTGGATATTCCTGGTCGATATGTGTAGAAGTGTCCATTGACTGTTTGTTTTGATACTATGCACAGTAACATGACTTCATGGTAAAACCAGTGGCTGGTGTATTACCAGTGGGTTGTTATATTGACTTTACTTTTACACTGGTATTTTAAAATGCATGCTTATTTTGAATAATTATTAAAGAGGCACGAAAAATAAGGAATAACTTTTTGTCAGATATCATACGAATCTTTGTATAAGGATACGTTGCAAAGACGGAAGTTTATTTTGAAAAGACTGTATGCATGTAACAAGCAGAAATTGACACGTGTAGCTGGACATTCGTAGGAAAATAAACAAAAAATAAGGAATAACTTTTCATAAGATATCATATAAACCGTTGTATGAGGATATGTCGCAAAGACTGAAGTTTATTTTGAAAAGACTGTATGCATGTAACAAGCGGAAATTGACACGTGTAGCTGGACATTTGTAGGAAAACGCATGAAAATTAAGGAATAACTTTTCATAAGATATCATATGAACCTTTGTATAAGGATACGTTGCAAAGACGGAAGTTTATTTTGAAAAGACCGTATGCATGTAACAAGCGGAAATTGACTCATGTAGCTGGACATTCGTAGGTAAACGAAAGAAAAATAAGGAATAACTTTTTATAAGATATCATACGAACCGTTGTATAAGGATACGTTGCAAAGGCGGAAGTTTATTTTGAAAAGACTGTATGCTTGTAACGTGTGAAAATTGACACATGTTGCTGGACATCCGTAGGAAAACGCTAGAAAATTAAGAAATAACTTTTCATAAGATATCATACGAACCTTTGAATCAGGATACGTTGCAAAGACGGAATTTTATTTTGTAAAGACTGTATGCATACAACAAGCAGGAATTGACACGTGTTGCTGGACATTTGTCACATATTGCTGGTCATTAGTAGGAAAACACACTTTTCATAAGATATCATGTGAACCGTTGCGTGAGGATAAGTTGAACTGGAAGTCTGCATTGCAAACTGGAGGTGTGGAGTTTGAAGTCAGGATGTCTCGGCCTCTGCTGCTTCGATTTGATTTTGATTATTTTTTGCGAGTCCCCCAACTCTACTGAAGTGTAAAACATTATTATATCCCAAAAATAACACCTCAGTGGATGAGCGGTTTTATAATGCGTTTAAAACACGGCAAGAAAATGTGTTCTGTCAAAAGGAGCATAACAACATGACAGTTCAGACAACGTGCCAGGTTTTCTTTTTTCATTTGTAGTGCTGTTTTTTTTTCTGACAGGAACAGGTAGACACAGACAGAAGCAATAAGAGTGAAATAGGTGTAGTGATAATAGCTGAGATAGTAATACTCTGTCTTTTTTTGTAACATATTAACCGTCCAATAGACGGAGCACAGGCTGTTTACTGACTAACCAATTCATCTCTTTTATCTAGGACAAGTGTGTTTGTTTGCATGTTAATGTGCGTGCGCATGTATTTGTGTGATATCACATAACTTGCATGAACCTGACCTTGTGCGGCTGACAGTCCACACATTGTTATAGTAATAAGGGTGTGTACATGTGTAGATTTGTTTCAGTGGAGGTACAATTACTTGTGCATGAGGATTTTAACGAGACACACACATACCCATCACACAGGTTATATGTGCTTCCCACCTGTACACATAGTGTGTGTGTGCGTGTGCGTATGTGTACATGTTGACATGAATCCATGAATTATAAATTTAGTTTTTTCTGCTTCATGTCCCAGCTGAGGCTGAGCACAAACCTCCATACTATGACTACAGTGAGGCAAAATAAATATGTAATCGCTTCCAAGACAAATTGCTTTTTATATTGTCCGGTCTCCTCTTTTTTTTCTTACCCATGAGAAAAGTTATGTTGGCGGTCTCCAGGAGTGTCTAGTGTGTGAGGGAGAGGGAGAGAGAAAGAAAGAGGAGGGGAGTGCAAACAATTCCCATCCATCACCTTTACCAGCAATGCCCTTGAACGCAGCAATCAGTAGCCCCGGACAAATAAATCAGGACTCTTTTCCTTTTGCCTTAAAGTGTGTCCTCGCAAAATACACACACACACACAAACAAGCATTCATTCCAGCGTTACAAATAGTGGAACTAACTACGTTTCTGGGCAATTTGAAAAAACAAAAATGGAATAGAAAACTAAATGCCAAGAGGAGACACTGATCCATGTCTTTTTATCAAAGAGGGGATCTCCACCGTCAATGGTTGCCACAAACTGAATAGTTACAAAGACTCTCCTGTTTTAAAAAGTGATCATTTATCTTTAATGTTTTCAACATTTAAAGGGACTCTCTGTAAGAATCAGAAATTGCTTTTTTAACAGTGAGATCTGTGGCCGTTAAGTTAAAGACAGTCAGCGTCCTGTTGCTCGCACTTGTGCTCGCAACACGAGACTGAATGTGATTGACCGGCATCACGTTAATTAACGTTAGCAACATTAGCCAGCTAAAAGCACAATATCACTGTATATTTCACATGTTTGGCAGTAATGTTAGCTGACCACATGAAGGTCCCTCCGTGAATCAAATCAGACATCACAATGGGTTTATGACAAAAATTCAGATTTTTATTTTCATAAATACCTGTATTTATTATAATTTAAATAAAAAATTTGTCCCTGATATTGTTGGCTTAAAAGTGTTTAGTCAGTTTCACTACAATTTACACTTTTATTAACAAATAAGTGCGGATGAAAAAGTGTGAGAAAGAGAGTTATAGGGGTGAAAAGTGTATTTCTTTTTTTCTTTCTTGCTTTCTGTCTTTGTTCATTTGTTACCTCAATGCAGAAAATGAGAAAGGGCACCCACCGGCATTTTGTTTTTAAATTATTTTATTTTATTCTTTTTTTTAGAGGGTGACAAACACCCCTCAGAAGGTGGTGCCCTAGGCGACCGCCTATATGGTGCATGTCTTAAGCCGGCCATGGCCCAGCCGATGTTGATCCTAGTGTAAACTTTTCCTGCTTCAGCCTCTCGACCGTGGTCAGAAGGAACAGGGGAGACGCCGGAGTTTTGGTCTCCTGGGCCGGAGTTGATAACGTTTATCGCTCCGGAGTTAACCCCCGTCACTTCACTCAGCAGCAGGGAAACAAGACACAGGAAACCTCTGTTGGTCTGGAGAAGCTGCAGCATTTATTTCTGCATAAACTGTAACTTCCACTGAACATCCACTTGATATTCTCAAAGCTAAACTAACTCTCTTCTGCTCTGCTGCCTGCTCGTTTTCTCAGACACTCGCCGCCGCTTTCTCTCTCTCGCTTCATCACTCACTTTCCTCGTGTACTCACACTGGCTCTGCTATTCTCCTACAACACTAGTTTTTGCACAACGTCGGTCACATTCCTGTTTTGCAAGACAGACTTTTTTTTGTGCTTCTGTGGAGTTTGTGTTGGAGTTGGAGTTGTGGTTGGGGCTGGTCGTTTATTTGAATTAGCGGACTTCATTAGCTAAGGTTGCACACTGTTAGCTCTGTAAGCGGAGCTGAAAATAAAGGCACTCGTGAGCCCGCATTCTTCACATTAAAAACTACAGGCTGATAGAAGAAACCCAGAAAGTCATTGAGGGTCTCATTTTTTAGGTTAGGTTACAACCTGTTCACACATTGGCAATACAAATAATTTATACCTTTAAAAACATACATACAGTCGCTTTAAACATCTCCCTGTGACATAAGATCTGAAAATTCAAAGCCACTTAAATTTTGAATAAATGAATGTTTTACCTGGAATAGTTACTTGCAGCAGTAATATCATGCACTTATCAAGAACTGCAGCATCTGAAAAACAATACACTTTATTTCATGTATCTAGGTTTTTTAGTCCTAAAAGAATATTCTATTTTAAATCTCTATCACACCAGTGACCTTATTTTTCAAATTTTCCATTAGGGACACTCACATTTTGTTGTGTTAAACTACATCATTAACTGTGTTAAGTTTCATCTTTCATAAGTCATGAGAAAAGCCTTTCCATGAAGTCAGGCTTTGTTTTGAATCACTACAATTTACCGCGGTTGTTTCACACATCTTCAGAGAGTTCATTTCAGATTCATTGATGACAATAGTGAATAGTCTACGGAGCCCGGGAGGTGACATGGACGGAATGCTTTTATAAAGCAAGCATGCGACGCCGCCCGCCTGCCCAACGGCATTTCAGTGTTCAGTTAACTGAGGTCAAGCCAGCCGCCGTTTGGAGTTTGATGAAGAACGGAGAAAGACTCGCATTTCAGCAAGCATTTCCCACATTATATTACACCTCATATATCAAACAAGTCTTGGTGAATATGTGATGGTACCAAATAAGTCGGAATTTCATTAAACCGTTTCCATAATAGGTTTGTTGAGAGGTAGAATGAATTTCTCCTCAAAATGTTCCTGATTATGACCATAAATAGTTTCACATTACTGTACAGGGAAAGTCAGACTCAGAGCATTGTAACACATTCATAACTACCACTGCTGCCGGGCACAAAGGATAATAGAAAAGGCTTTTGGTGTCCTGGCATCGCGGTGGAGGGTGTTCAGACTGCAGTTCACTGTTGATGCTGGATATATTAACGTTTAAGGCTGTCAAAGTTAACGCAAATTTGTTTTAAAGCTACTCATTTCTTTAACGCATTAATGTAATTGAACTTTCGCAGGTTGTAGCGGGCTCAGTTGTAAAGCTGGAGTGAAGATACTGGTATCATATAAAACTAAAAAACCTAAGAAATCCAGTGGTACCAACCATGTCATAATTGTTGCGAAAGAGGCTAAATACCGCGCCAAACATGCTCTAAATTTTGACGAGGAAAAACTAATATGGACACTTTCAAAGGGTCCCTTGACCTCTGACCTCAAGATATGTGAATGAAAATGGGTTCTATGGGTTCATATTTCTTTTGTACTAAATGCAGTACCTGTGACGGTTTCTGGACAATATTTGTCACTGTTTTGTGTTGTTAATGAATTTCCAATAATAAATATATACATACATTTGCATAAAGCAGCATATTTATCCACTCCCATGTCGATAAGAGTATTAAATACTTGACAAATTTAAGGTACATTTTGAATTAAATGCCCTACTTTAGATTAGACTGCTTCTTATCTTATCTGATGCTTCACCGTCTTCTTGATGTCATTCAGCTTATTTCTCTCTCTTTTATTCCGTTTTAATGCTCCTCTTGGGTTTGTAGGTTAGTAGATCAACTTCTAGTTTTATTTTTGTGCTTTTGTCACCGTCGGCAGATTCTCTCTCCCTGTCTCATTAGTCATAGCCGTATAGTGTTTTCTAAACTAAATTTATCCAGGAAAAGTCTGCTAAAAAGCACGTTTTAGGCAGTTTTCCAGCACTCTAACTTTTGTGAGCCGTCTCCCGATGTCCGTCATTGGTCTCATTCCCTGGAGCACAAGGGCACCTCGGCATTACTAATAGAGGACTAAATGCAGTACCTGTGAGGGTTTCTGGACAATATTTGTCATTGTTTTGTGTTGTTAATTGATTTCCAATCATAAATATATACACACATTTGCATAAAGCAGCATATTTGCCCACTCCCATGTTGATAAGAGGATCAAATACTTGACAAATCTCCCTTTAAGGTACATTTTGAACAGAAAAAAAATGTGCGATTAATCATGATTAACTATTTTAATCGATTGACAGCCCGACTAACGTTACAACCGGACTCTTCTTCACTTCCATGGAATCAACGAGCAATTTGCCCTCCCCAACAACATTGCAAGCAGCAGTCCCGGGGGCCAAGCAATCAGCGCACTCCGAACAACCACGTGTTCCAGACGGGCAACAGCCAACAATCGGCCCGCTCCGAACGCGCACGCACTAGTTAAAATAAATTCACTGAAGGGTTTTAGACATGATTTTAGCACGATTTAAAGCTTGAAAAACAGTGGACCTCCAAAATGTCCCCTGTTGGCTCCCTCTGTCAATCTCAGGACTGTGGTATGCTCAATTTTAAATAGAAATTGGTGTGCACTCAAAGGCTGTCAAATGTAGTGCAGTGTATTGACAGCGACTGGAGGTGTATTCCCCCACGCGAGGGTGGAGTTTGGGAGTCACAGTGAAGAAAATGTTTTTTTACAACAATAAAAAATTGCTAAACCAAACATGGAGAAGCTTTATTGTTGGGCCAATAAATATGATAATTGGCCTTCCCTTTTTTACCTGAATGGTGCATGAATGCTGATACTTCATGCAGAGAAAAGTGCAATTAATCTATGCATTCAGAAGCAGGAGGATTCTCTTTGTGGTCAAAATCCCTCCATCTACCCGGTGTAGCAATAACGCAGGTTAATCAAAACGTTAAGTGGAATATGGCCCCACTTGTGGAAAAAGCACCACTAATTGCATGCCATTTTTTGAATGATTGCAGGTGACTGAAGAGCTTTCCTGTTTGTCCCACCTGCTATATTTCTATTTCAGTTTTGTCTACATTTTTACATTCCTTATTAAATCCTCATCCAGCTTTTTCCTCCCCTCATTCTTTCCCCCTCTCTCTCTCCCTCTCACACACACACATGCACACACTCTCTCATATTGAGTGAAAGTTATCCACGCGTCATTCCCCTCTCTGTTCATCTGTGTCTAACTATGTAGTTGCCCTTTACTTGTGTGTTCTTGCATGTGCGTGTATATGTGTGTAAGCATGTGAGCGTTCACCCTTGACGAAAGGCTGCGTTTTCAGCTCGACCCGGGGTGCTGCATTCTTGCCCCCGTCCCCTCTGTCTTCGCTCCCTCTCTGTCTATATTCTCTCCATGTTGTTGTTGTTGTTGTTGTTGTTTGTCTCTGGAAGGTGATTGGAGGGTTGTTGTTTTCCCTGTTGGTTGGTCTATCATGCTCCAGGGAGTGTGGGGGAATCGGGGGAGCCCGAAGGCGGACACTTTGAAGGCTAAGGGCAGCTAAGGACACTGGCTTTCTGGCTTTTGAAAGACATTAGCCAAGTAAGGGGAGTTGTCCTTGCGTCTGTTGTGTAACATTTGCGCAGTGTTACATTACATTTTATTGTGCAGGTCTCTTTATTAACCTTTTTAAAAAGTCGGGCAGAAGAATGATGAGTACTCAGAGGAGGACTTGGTGGAATTGTTACCTGGTTGGCTGCATTCTATTCGATTGATTGATTCATTCATTCCCTTTGATTGCAAGTTATGCTCACGTAAGTAGCTGTAGTCATGCAGAAATCAATCAAGCACTGCAATCAAGTGGTTCACAATACAGTGTGATTTCTGTTGACACCCGACTCAGTAACATTCTAATGGAAACCCTGATGAGAATGGTTGGTGGGCCATGCGTCACTGCGCAATTATTAAGGGGTGTACCACCGTGTGTTTACTTCTCTCTCATCAGACACCCAATGAAAGTGAAATCAAAGCTCACTTCATAACCCCTGGATTTTAATAAAAAAGGAAATAAGGGGGGGGTCTTTGCCACTTGAATCATGGCGTTGATTATTCATGTTGGCTTTTAAAGCTGATGAGGAATTGTATTTTAAATTGATAATCACTGATGAAAGATGTGATATGAATGGAATAGTGTTCTCACTTTGCTGTTCAAAGATGCAAATAGAGTGAGATGTGAGACCGTCCAAAGGCATGTTGGGAAAAGTCCGACTCTTTCGGGCCAGAAACGGGCTAAAATTGTACAGTTTATGCCCAGCTTTAGTCCAATACTTTGGTTTATTACCAAATACAAAATAAAAGCTTCTGCTGTACCTTGTGTTTAGTGCTAATGTTGGCAACATCATTGCCATTGTGAGCATGTTTGCAAGCATTTAGCTCAGCACAGCCTCACAGAGCCGCTATCACTGAAAACAGCTGTCTGCAGCTGGAAACTGGGTCGATGAGTGCAGTGAAAGTGAACGTGAATGTGGACCAAAACAGTGACATAAAAGAAGTTTGGTGATTTTTATTCTCTGGGTCTATCACTGCAGGGGCAGCCCTTTCTCATTATACATCACAGTCATTTGATGTATTAGTGCTATAAAAACATGGATTAATGGAGATTTATACCTCCCTGATACTTTTTTATGTTCACGCTGACAATAGTTTATGTTGTTGTGCTGCACTAAAGCCGTCATCTACAAAAAAATAATGAGGAAGGATCAAACCAGACAGGTATTGGAATCAACGTGTTACATGATTTAATTACCTGGCAGGTAATACATCTCCGAATGTGTGTGCGTTTGACTTAGTGTGTGTCTCTGGGGTGTGAGGTGGGGGGATAATGTGCGAGTGTGCATGATTGTGTGTTTGGATGATGGTGCAGAGCCTTGTATGTCTGCTATTTGATTTAGCAGCTCAGCTTGTGTGTGTGTGTGTGTGTGTGTGTGTGTGTGTGTGTGTGTGTGTGTGTGTATAAACTGACAGCAACTGGCTTCTCACAGTCTTATCATC
>CAKAOH010019729.1:0-14339 GCA_916701665.1 Sebastiscus tertius | reverse complement strand
TTGCAAGAATCAGAAATGTCTTGTTAACAGCGACACCTGTGGCCGTTAAGTCAACTAAAGTCAGCGTCCTGTTGCTCGCGCTTGTGCTCGCTCTACATAGACATGAACGAGCATCGCTCAACACAGTGAGGAGACACACGTCAGCTAAAACCACAATATCACTCTATATTTCAGCTGCTTGGTAGTAATGTTAGCTGACCAGACGAAGGTCTCTCCATGAATCAATGCTGATCCTAGTGTTGGCTTTTCCTGCTTCAGCCTCCCGACCGCGGCCGGAGGGAACAGGGGAGACACTGGAGTTTTGGTCGGTGACGATAACGTTTCTCTCTGCAGAGCCCCGTCACTTCTCTCCCGCGTCCTCCAACCGCAGCCAACACTGTTTAACAGACGGGCTTCACTAGATACAACCAAGAGGTTTTGGTGCTTCCGTGTAGTTTGTGTTGGAGTCTGAGTCTGAACAGCGAAGCAACACGCGAGCGCGCATGGGACACCGACCCGGATTGATTTATACGTGTAAGAAGTTACAAACAGTCCCTTTAATATATTCTTATTATGAAAGGAGGAGGAAGAGCTCAAGAACGGCATCATGTTGTCATGTTGGTTGTTTTAGAGGCTGAGGAAGAACATTTGGGGGAATTCAGGAAGCTCCTGAAACAAAACTGTACTCTGACGTAGTCGGTTACCAGATGTCCCAGTACATTTTACTGTATATCTACTGAATCGCAGACTGCTGCAGCAGCTTCACTATTTCCCCGATCGCTATCACACATTCAATGGCCAATTTCATTTACAAGAATAAATAAGCAGATCAAAGGTTTATATGAAGCAACTTTCATAATCTCTCACCAAGTACATCACAGCATGGAATGCAAACAGAAGTTTAACTGCAGACTAAAGCCGACTTCACACTACAAGACTTTCAAAGTGATCAGATCTCAGGTCTGTTCACGCTACACAACCTGCTGTCAATCAGGAGTCCTGAAGTTGCTGAATTTCACACCAGATGACTGACCGGCGACAGGAGGAGGTCACAAACAGTTAAAAGAAATGTTAATAATTATCTCAAAAGCTGAGCGGCTCAGAGGAGCGGCTCATCACTTTAAGGAGAAAAGCTGGTACCTTAACAACCCACCTTAAGAGGCGGAGCCAGAGTTGCAGGATACAGGAAGTCGGCTCCGGTCTCTGGCTCACTTGAGCGGAGCGGAGGAGTTGTAGTTTAGTAGCATTTATTCACCAACAAATAAACTGTCCACACACTGCTACACCTACGATCACAGCTAGAACGCCACCAACAACCTCACACTCACCACCAACACACACACACGGTCTGTTGGACACTCGCTAAAGTTCCGCCAGGCAGACACACAGCTGACAACCTGCTAAACTAAACTAAATGTGCGGTGGAGACTTTTACTGGGAAAGTGGCTGCATGTCCGCGACACTACACGCAGCATCGTAGCTGCTAAGTTAACGCTCCCGGACGGTGAACTGGAGACTCCCGTCAACCAATATCTGTTGTGCTCCTGCAGCTGGTGCACCGCTGCATGTGAGGCACAAATCTTAACGGTTAACAGTTAATAATTGGTTAACGAGGGTTGGTTATCGGTTAAGAACATTTTTCAAAATTAGCATCCCTTTAAGAGGTAGAATTTGATATTCCCCTAACCAGAAAGAATCCCAGATGAGGTCTCCAAACTTTAGTCATGAAAACACACGTGAGAAGTGATGGACGTAGTCATGCTGGTTGATGTTGTCTTTGGCACATATGTTCACATAACAGCCCGTTTCCACACGTCTTTACTAGTTCCTCTCTGTAGATCATCATCACTGTGTAATGTGTTGTTTATTCATGCAAACATCCAACGCCATATAGGTGCAACAACATCTTTGGTTTGCGCTCCAAATGCAACATATCCAGTAAGATCCTATTGTTACAGGTTTCCTCTCGACCCCTGTCTCGTGCTCTTATTGGCTGTAGCTCCCCGACAGGTCCAGATATTTAGCCTGCTAGATATCTAGATATCTGGCATGCGTCTGCGAGGCATCAGTGAGCCTCTCTGCTCGTGTCTTTGAACCGTTCACACATGACACTCGAGCACCGATGTGCGAGCAGCGAGCCCACGGCGGTTTGCCTGTGATCAGGGGCTTTTGTCTGGGAGCTCTAAAAAGTGTTGGGGAGCAGACAATCAAGGTAAAGTCGTGTAATGTGAACACATCTCTGTGATGCCGAACTAAAGATATGTGACAGTTGGACCGAGGAGAGGGCAGTGGAATGCCACTTTAAGTTGACACCCTAATCAGAATATGTTCATCAGTCCAACAGTTTTTAACGCTGTAGATGCACTGTAGTACTCTGCCGTTTTAAACCCAGACTTCCTGACTGTTTGACGCCTGGTGAGTTTACCACTCTAGCATGACACACATGCAGCTCACAGTGACAGATTAGCAACTTGAAATCCTTGATCATTTTGAAACAGTGAACCCCTGATTTCAGACAAAAGCAGCTTCTCATTTCCAGCTGGCAACCATCAATTTTGTCGGCTGAAATGACAACTGCAGATTTCATCAACTGTAGCCAGCTGACATTAGCTAATTAACGTTAGCATTCATGTGTTGGCTGAAAAGGTCTCTGTAAAAGGGTCATAAATATGAACCTGATGGCCACAGACAT
Source organism: Sebastiscus tertius (assembly GCA_916701665.1). Classification (NCBI taxonomy): domain Eukaryota; kingdom Metazoa; phylum Chordata; class Actinopteri; order Perciformes; family Sebastidae; genus Sebastiscus; species Sebastiscus tertius. The sequence goes on along the minus strand of CAKAOH010019729.1, from coordinate 11,668 downwards.
ACTATCAGTCGGACTGGGACTCAGCTACACGTCTCAATAGGACAAGACATAGAAATACAGCAGCAGTTTTATTCTGGTATGTTCAGGGTAGTTAGCCGTAGTAACGTAACTCTTTTATATGGCTGCGTTACCTGATGTTTTTTATTTCGGCGTCGTGTTAACAGGTTAGAGCAGCCACACTGTCCGCGTGAGACGCGCGTCTCAGCTGCGTCTCTTCTAAAGAATAGAGGTCTCGCCTATTTTTGATGCATGCCACACGCGTCTCACAGCAGCAACAGACAGTGAAAGTGATCTACTGACAGTATATTGACATCATACCAGCAAGATTACTACAGTTTCGATGTCTACCTGTAGAATATGTTACGGAGATGAAAAAAAAGTAAAGACTTATTTTTAAATCAACACTTCCTGCTTTAATTTCAAAATAAAAGCCCTCAAGCATTTTTTCTGTGGACAGAATTCCTTCATTTGTTAACATGAGTTTTTTATTCTGAAATATGAGCAGTCAGTGCTGTGGAACATGCAGTGACTTGGAGAGCTCCATGAATTGATAAAGTATAAGGTTTAAATTAACACTTCCTACTTTCATTTCGAAATAAAAGCCCTCAAGCATTTTTTCTCTAAACAGAATTCCTTCATTTGTTAACACGAGGCTTTTATTCTGAAATATGTGCCGGACAGTGTTCTTGAACATGCAGTGACTTGGAGAGCTCCATGAATGAATATAGTATGGAGTTTTAATTGTGGATTATTACTATTATTTACAAATTAACACACGTTTCTTAACCTTTCTCGGCCTAAAATAAATATAAATGATATTTATAATGAAATGAAATGGCGGCTGCGTTACCTGTTGTTTTTTATTTCGTGTTAACAGGTTAGAGCAGCCACACTGCCCGCGTAAGACGCGCGTCTCAGCTGCGTCTCTTCTAGAGATTCGAGGTCTCGTCTATTTTTGCCGCATGGTTCACAGCAGCAACAGACAGTGAAAGTGATCTATTGACTGTATAATGACATCATATCAGCAGCATTACTACAGTTTCGATGTCTATCTCTAGAATATGTCACGGAGATGAAAAAAAGTAAAGATGTATTTTTAAATCAACACTTCCTGCTTTCATTTTAAAATGAAATATGTGCCGGACAGTGTTCTAGAACATGCAGTAACTTGGAGAGCTCCATGAATGAATATAGTACAGAGTTTTAATTGTGGATTATTACTATTATTTACAAATTACCACACGTTTCTTAACCTTTCTCTGTCTAAAATAAATATAAATGATATTTATAATGAAATGAAATATCCATTAAAAGGAAAACTCTATGTAGAAAGAAAGGGCTGATAGCAGCAGCTGCAGCAGCAGAAACGCAGCAGACAAGCAAATGAATTGCAGCTGGTGTGAACGCCCGACGCGTGAATCACGAAGCCACCACGCCACGCAGCCGCCACGCCAAGCGCTCCTGACGTTCCTGGTGTGTCTGAGGCTTAAGACCCTCAATTCAGATAACAAAAACTCCCCAAGAAAAGAAATCTCAGGAGGAGCAACTGAGGAGGAGTCCCTGTCCCTGGACAGACAGTAAATATCGATGGTGCAACCAGTGCAGCACACTGGGGCTGTCAGGGGCCCAAAAATCACCTTCCTACACCGTGTCCACACTGAATCCGTTATATACACTTGTGTTACATCACATAAACAAACCACGCAGGGGACCTATCAGCTGTGACCACTTACAGTATCTTCCTTTTTTAAACAGAAACACGTCTAATATTGTGATATTTACTGAATGACTGAATATAGCCACCAGCAGTAGGAAACTTTCAGCTCTCTGGTGATGTCCCTCCAGCCAGCTGCCACCTTATTACGGTTGTTGTAGTGAAATGGATGGAGGAGGTATCGTATAGATAACTCCTCATTTCAAATAAATAAACTGTACACACATTGCTACACCTACGTTCACAGCTAGAACGCCACCAACAACCTCACACTCACCACCAACACACACACGGTCTGTTGGAAACTCACTAAAGTTACTCAGACTACGTGTGGCAATGCTAGAGCTGCTAACGTAGCACAAATACACACTGTTTGTTGGACGCTCGCTAAAGTTACACCGGGCAGACACACAGCTGACAACCTGCTAAACTAAACTAAATGTGCGGTGGAGACTTTTAGTGGGAAATGTCTGCGATACTACACGCAGCATCGTAGCTGCTAAGTTAACATTCCCGGGCGGGTGAACTGGCCGTTAACGAGGGTCGGTCATCGGTTAAGAAATTTTTCTAAATGAGCATCCCTAGTTCCTACCGTAATCTGTGTCTGTGAGAACATGGAGCCGCTGAGCTCCAGCTGCTGTCCGTGGTGCTGATCACAGGCTGGTTAGCTGGATGGGAGCTGCATGCTAGAGTAGTTGTGTGGGTGTGTGTGTGTGTGTGTGTGTGTGTGTGTACGTGCGTGTGCCTGTGTTTGGGGCGAGGGCCCAAGAACAAAATTTGCGGATAAACAGACCGTTTAATCAGCTCTTTACAATTTCGCTCTTTTGTTTCTGGTTTTGTAAAAGGTTCAAACACAACAGCACCCTCCACACTCTTTATACAGACTAGTGAGGATCGCTCATGCTCACTGGCCTGCCTGGTTACAGCTGATCTATCTCATGATTGGATAATCAGTGTTAGCGAAAGGTCAGCTGGTTGCCTAATTTGTTTTTGGAAGGAGAGTATTTAAGAATGTAAGGAAGCTGAAATTCTGATCTCTTTTTAACCCTTTTAGATTACCTCCCCTGTCATATTGTGCACCTATTTAACAACATGTGCAAAGACTTTACAAAAAGTCATTTTCTTCATATTTTTATATCAACATCCAATCATCTGTTCTTCCTATAAAACTAAATATGACGTGTGCTTATGTAAGCTAATGAGATCTTGTATGCTCTTTAGTCCAAAATATTCGGGGCCAGTGAACATAGGGGTAAAATATGTGCTTCGTCACAGAGTTAAATTCCAGCCTTTCACATGAAAAACCAAGCAGGCTGAATAGAAGCAGGCCTCCCATGATGCAGCAGGACGTTTGACCCAATGAGATGATGAAAGAGAACAAAGATATCACATTGGCTCACACACGTCCAGCCATGTCTGAGCATTACCACCGAGGCTCAGTCTGTGTCTATGAATGTGTGTTTGTGTCTGTGTTGGGACACAGAACAGGTATTGTTCACATCAGGTATATCCAGGTCCTCAGAGAAACCCTCCTGTGGGATCAGAGAAACCATGTATTTTATGCTAATGACTTCACTTCCTTAGTTTAACTATTATGTCTGTTGAAGCCTCGTGTGAACGAGCTGCTAAATTTGTCCTCACCACACTAACAATGTGAAGCGACCCCAGCCATGCTGTGAGGAGGGCCGCTGCTGCCGTCTGCTCGATGAAGGAGCTTTTTCCAACTCGCCTTGTGACCATGGCAACCACAGAAACCACACCAACAAAGCAGGAGCTAGTTTCACTGGTAGCCGATCTGAGCTCCGTGAATAATGAGACCTCTTCACCAGCGGTGAACAAACACAGACGTTAACAAGACTGAGAGTGTACAGCTCCGAGCAGCTCTGTGAGGCTGTATCATGGGTGTATTAAAAGAACTGGATCCAGCGTTGGAGGCGGGGCTCCGGTCATTCCTATGAGAGTTGCTCATTGGCGCATGAAGCCTACAGTGCCGTGAAAAAGTATTTGCCCCCTTCCTGATTTCTTATTTTTTTGCATATTTGTCACACTTAAATGTTTCAGATCATTAAACAAATTTTAATGTAAGACAAAGATAAACCAAGTAAACACAAAATGCAGTTTTTAAATAATGATTTCATTTATTAAGGGAAAAAAGATATCCAAACCTACCTGGCCCTATGTGAAAAAGTAATTGCCCCCCCTTGTTAAATCATGAATTAACTGTGATCAACCACATGTTTTGGAACGCTGAGTTCAATTTCACTAGCCACACCCAGGCCAGACCTGTTCAATCAAGAAATCACTTAAATAGAACCTGTCTGACAAAGTTAAGTAGACTAAAAGATCTCAAAAAGCAGCACATCAACGGTTACAAAGCCATTTCTAAGGCTTTGGGACTCCAGCAAACCACAGTGAGAGCCATTATCCACAAATGGAGAAAGCTTGGAACAGTGGTGAACCTTCCCAGGAGTGGCCGGCCTACCAAAATTACTCCAAGAGCGAATCGACGACTCATCCAGGAGGTCACAAAAGAACCCAGAACAACACCTAAAGAACTGCAGGCCTCACTTGCCTCAATTAAGGTCAGTGTTCACGATTCAACAATAAGACAGAGACTGGACAAAAATGGCATCCATGGGAGAGTTCCAAGGCGAAAACCACTGCTGACCAAAAAGAACACAAAGGCTCGTCTCACTTTTGCCAAAAACCATCTTGATGATCCCAGAGACTTTTGGGGAAATATTCTGTGGACTGATGAGACAAAAGTTGAACTTTTTGGAAGGTGTGCATCCCGTTACATCTGGCGTAAAACTAACACAGTATTTCATAAAAAGAACATCATACCAACAGTCAAACATGGTGGTGGTAGTGTGATGGTCTGGGGCTGCTTTGCTGCTTCAGGACCTGGACGACTTGCCATAATTGACGGAACAATGAATTCTGCTCTCTACCAGAAAATCCTAAAGGAGAATGTCCGGCCATCAGTTTGTGACCTCAAGCTCAAGCACACTTGGGTTATATAGCAGGACAATGATCCGAAACATACCAGCAAGTCCACCTCTGAATGGCTTAAAAAACCCAAAATGAAGGTTTTAGAGTGGCCTAGTCAAAGTCCGGACTTAAATCTGATTGAGATGCTGTGGCATGACCTTAAACAGGCCGTTCATGCTCGAAAACCCTCCAGTGTGGCGGAATTAAAACAATTCTGTAAAGACGAATGGGCCAAAATTCCTCCACAGCGATGTGAAAGACTCATTGCCAGTTATCGCAAACGCTTGATTGCAGTTATTGCCTCCATGGGTGGCGCAACCAGTTATTAGGTTTAGGGGGCAATTACTTTTTCACATAGGTAGGTTTGGATATCTTTTTTCCCCTAATAAATTAAATCATCATTTAAAAACTGTATTTTGTGTTTACTTGGGTTATCTTTGTCTAATATTAAAATTTGTTTGATGATCTGAAACATGTAAGTGGGACAAATATGCGAAAAAATAAGAAATCAGGAAGGGGGCAAATACTTTTTCACGGCACTGTATATATATGTATATATATATATATATACATATATATATATTTATATCGAAGAAGAAGAAGAAGAAATATGTATAACAACAGTGCAAATAATAATGCTAAAAAATATGATCTATCATTAAGTGTGTAAAAATGCAAGAATAGTATAAATAAACAAGAATATTAGTTTAAATGTACTTTATAAATAAATGCAGTGTTAATGCCAGAGTAAACCAGATTATTGCACAGTTGAAATATTGCACTAAATTATTGTACTTCACTGTTGAAGATATAATAAATGATGGGGTTATAACTAAGTAAGTAAAGTAAGTAAGTAAAGCTTTATTTATATCGCACCTTTTAAAACACACTGTTACAAAGTGCTTCACATACAAATAAAATATCGAACAATGAGAGAAATCAAAAAATAATTACAATATAAAACACAGAAACAATGAAAGACAGACCAAACTACAACAAATAAAAACATATGTGGATGAGGCCTATAAAAAGGCTTTCCTATAAAGATGAGTTTTTTCTGCTGATGGGGTAAAAAATAATAAATATATGTTGTGTGTGTGTGTGTACTGTATGTATATATATATATATATATATATATACTGTATATGTGTGTATACTTTACAATCAAATGAACATTGTCTACTATTTTCTAGACTAGATAAGGGTATATTTGATCGTAAATACAATCTATTTACTTTGAGTTGTTAACGTCTATGTGACAAATAAAGTAAAATAAATTAAATGTCTATCTTAGTTTGAGCAGTTTACAGTAAATGTTTGTACCGGTAGTCGCACAGAGCTGACATTGGAGCGTGTTCCACGACAAACACAAAACGGTGTTGCATCTCGTCAGTAAGGACAGCTGGTTAAGCCGGAATCGATGTAGACTCGGTGTTGGAGGGTTTTATAACCCACTTTCACTCACGCTAATTGGTATCGGATGGAACTATATATAGCGGACCCTCCACGCGAACGTGCAAACAGAGTGGAAGTAGGAAAGGAGAGGGTGTAGGGGGTGGTTTGGAATAAGGCCTGAGTGTCTCTTTCCCGTCTTGCTGCTCACCTGGACCCTCCCTACCTGCCTGCAATCAGCTCATCAACCCACAGTTTATATCAACCCGGCTGTCCTCCCACTCTTTGCCATATCGCTGTTCCGGTCTCAGTGGTACAAGGCGTCTATAGCTCCAGTATCTCTTGAGAAGAGTGTTCTTGTTTTCCTTGTTAATGCGTGTTTGTTCCCTGTGCTCCAGGATTCCTGTCTGCCTGCCTGCTTGTGTGCCAGTCCGCCTGCCTGCCAACAATCTCTCCGCTGCGTCCTCAGCCAGCCACGCCGCCCAGCCACTCTTCCATTCCCCCTCTTCCCTCTGCCGTCTCCAGCCGTCCCCACACACAAACCCATCTCCTTCTACAGTCACTACTGCAATAAACCAGTTCAACTTCATCTGCCTCTTGTGTCTGTGATCTGCACTTGGATCCACTTTCAAACCAACACTGCTTTGCTGATTTATATGGAGGTAAGGATGGGCATTTTATTTCCAGTCAAGTTGAACTTTGTGATTAACACATCTTCGCAGTGTCCATTAATTTCAGTCAGCATATTGTGACAGAAAGAAATAGATTTGTGTTTCTTCTTGAGGATCATTGAATTGGCTTAAAGCAGCATTAAAGGACTTTTTGTTGGCCTCTCATGGGCAGTGGAAGAAATAAACACATCGTTGACATATTGTCACCTTATAAAGTTGTCAAAGTGAATGTTAAAGTGTCGCCTATTCCAAGCAGACACAGAGCAGCATTTTCTGTGTGTTGCTGTGTGTCTGACCTCCCGATGAATGCAAGTCCAATATTTACTCAGCTTTCAGCTCTGTTATGGTCTTCACCAACTCGAAAAAAAATCGGACTCATTAACTGCTAAATGTTCCACTACGTCTGTTGTTCGGTGCTGGGCAAGTAGAGTACAGGGGGTTTATCAGAGCTTTTTCTGAAAACAGCTGCCTGCTGCAACAGGAAACAAGGTTGATGAGAGCTGTGAAAGAGAATCAAAACTTACATGTTGGCTGCAAAACCAAAACAACAGAGAGGTGAAGTCCCTCCCCTTCTGGCGGACCACCATGGAACCCTATTTCGGAAACAATATGTACAGTAGTAAATGGAGAGAGACAAGTATTTTTTTCATCCCGTTTGAATTGTGCCATTAATCACACGTGATGTTTGTACATTCAAAAGATAATTTTGCAAGTAGTCAAGAAAGTCTCAGTTTGTCGTAGTATCAGTCTTGTGTGAAACTGTTCAGTGAACTACATCTCTCAAATCACACAATATACGTCACCAACACTAGCTACCTTAGCTATGTTCCACGCACAAATGAAACATTATCTTACCTGATGAGTTTTATCCAGCGACTCCTGGTCTTTTTATCAGCCGGGAAGTGAAAGAACAAGCGAGACCCGGTGCTGGTGTGAGTTCATCCCAGAACGACACACACAGGCATCACAGCTTTGGCGAAAGAGACGTCACTTACGTGACTTTTGGGTGTGTTGGCATTCTAAATATGTATTTTCACAGTTTTATACAACTGCGACCTTCTTGACTTGCAATATTATCTTTTAAAATTGACAAATATATGTGTGATTAATGGCGCAGTTGAAATGGGACTAAAAAAATATTTGTTTCTTGCCGTTGACTAGCGTTCATATTTTTTCTGAAATAACGTCCCATGGTGGTCCACCAGAAGGGGCGGGACTTTGTTTCTCTATAAGCTGAAAGACGCTAAAACACTCCATAGAGCTGAGTGGAACTAAAGAGGCAGGCAATAATTCTCACTACAGGCGACCCCTTTAACATTACACTTAGTCATCATTGCACAAAAATTAGGTTAGTGCAGCTTTAAAATGAGATAAAAAGTAACAAAAAGACAAATGCTGAATTACTGGACAGTAAATTATAAATTGACAAAATTAAATCCCCAGAAAATACGTCCTGAATGTTTGTCAAATAGACAACACTGCTGACTTTGACCTTTGTGTAACTTCTCTGTTTTTGGGATGAACAGTGTTGAGGTCGATAACACAGATAATGTTAAAACACAGACTGATGAGAAGGTTGTAGGTTTACATTAAAATCAAGTCTGGTACACCACCATGGACAGTTATAAGCAATCAACTACTGGGACTGCATTTGTTTTTAAAATCCCATTAGGAGTTTGGGAATACATTTGCGGCGACGCAAATTGTCACTGCCTTCCACATACTGTCCGTCTGTAAAGGCTGCAGTGCAAAGTTTTGGTCAGGATCCATGGAAAAACATCAATTGTAATTAGGGGTTACATCAGCACGGGGTGGATGTCGTTTTCCTTCACATGGGAACCCAATTTATGGTCGAATTCTGAGGTCGAAATCACAGAGAAAGCGAAGGCGCAGCTGTCAGTCTGGTGCAGACGGGACGACATGGACGGAGCGAGGAACACACAGGGTGGTAGGGCATTTGAGGTTTCGCTATAGCTGCATACTTGATCATGAGCAGTTCAAGGTCCATTTTGGACACTGTGTGTGGGAAAAGCTACTGTAGGCAGGTTATTACGATGAAACGAGGCCTTTCTTCTCGCTTGGACCTGCATGCCTCGTAACACAAGTACAATATACAGAGGATGTAGTTGTTGCATATAGTGCAAAACAGGAAATATACAGTTTCATATGATATAATCGTGGGGATCTTGGGAATGGGATTAAATGATAGGGTGCACACTTCAGTATAGATGACACCAAAACCTTGCATGATATAACGCCGCACAGTTTCCACTCATCCAAACATCACGGGAAACAGATGAGCCAAAGACGACACACGGATGTATCTTTACTACGTCTTTTAAGGAAAATAATATGCTGGACGTGGTAAACTGCGTGTAGGTCAGTGTCCACACCAGCGACACTGTGATTATGACTGACCTGAGTAAATATTTTACATGGCAAAAATGGGAATTAAGGATGAAAGGAGGATAAAAAAACCTAACAGATGTGTAATTACATGCAGCGCCGTGCCCTTTGAAGCCATATCGCCCTGTACTGCTGAGGTCACATAAGGCCGAGCACAGCATGGCGCTTTTCAAGGTCTTGTAAACTCACATGAATTTAACTGGGATGAGCAATGAGTCCACGGGCAAAAACTGTGTGGTAGAAATGTCTGGGGTTCATCTCTGAACATCTATGAATTAACAACCAGGGGCTACAGCACCACGTCCAGTAAAAGAACAGCAAAATGAAATACCGTCTTCATATCTTCCTTCAATTGATCTCAGGGCAAAACACTTCCTGTGGGATGTGAAAGTAGAAGGCGACGTCGTGTCTCGCCGGCCGCCTGGTGAGTAATAGGAATGAATGATACAGAGTGAGTCAGGGTACCTGCTGCAACTGTATTATTCTGTGTTTATTCCCTAACATACCATCGGGGTTCGAATAATGGTTTAATTTTTTTTAAAAAACATGGCCGTCATGACTTGAAGTACTGCAGACACGGGAGACTGATTTTGATGTGGGTTGCCAGTTTATGAACGCAATGATGCTAATCTGATAATAATGAATCGCGCTGCAATTTGGCCTGTTTGGGGCCACAGCGAGGCAGTCTATAAATCAGGGATTTGGCATCTCTGGTTTCAAATTTTCCTCTGTTGCTGTCTTTAATTTGTGACCTCACAGGTTAATCGTCTTGCCAAGATTTTATGTTGAATTGTAGGTTTTTCTGAGTGAGTTTGTCTTCCGCTGATGCTGTACGCTCCTCTGTTGCTCCAGCTGGAAGACTCAGTACACAGATCCAAATCTTAGCTATAAATTCTCACAAACCTACGGCGCTGAATTATTTCCTGGATCTTACCTGCGCTTTTAATCAGGTTGGCTGCTTGGCATGCCGGTCGCTGGAATGCGGTGAGAATCAATTAAGGGGAAATTTGGAGAGCTTTTGGCGAGGGAGGCCCACACAAATCTATGGGAAGGTCAAGGAAAAAAAAACTATAAAACTAAATCACAGAGTATGTTAAGAAATAATTTCACATTCTCCTCTCAGTTGGTAGGAAAGACTCTGAGAATATTTGAAAGCTGTATTTTTCTTTCCCTGCTTTAATGAATAAAGTATTTTCGAATATGAGGTTCTGTGAAGAGGCTTTAGATTATTGCTGGGAAAGTACTGATGTCACCACTAAATCAATCATTGTGAGTGTGTGTGGTCCGTGCTAATACACAGTATGAATATGTGTGTGAGAGTGAATGTCAAAAGTGTCCTGATGTAAATATTAGCAGGTATCACACTCCTAAGAGCAACTGACATTAAAATATTAAAATGAAAAGAAATCTGCAGAACGTTTGGTGTGATCTCCATTGATCAAAATAACGTGCATTTTCATGTAAATCCTGTAAACAATAAGAGGGAAGACAAGCAAAGGACAGAGGAGGAGAGAGTAGATAGACAAAGCACTGGGTTATAAATGCAGAGTGGCTCAGCTGTATTTAACCATGTGTCAAACAGGGTATGTGGAGATGAGAAACAGCCCTCAGTGTGAGTAACCCTGGTGAATGGGCGGATAAACACACAAACACAAAGACAAACATGAATAAATTGAAAGTCAGACAGAAGGGACTGGTGGGAGTTACAAAACAGACAGAAATCAATGGGTTCATTCATCGCATATACTGTAGTAAATGAGTGAGTATATTTAGAAGGGATCATAGTTACTGTGAGAAAAAAATATGGCATCACTTTAGACAATCCATATTAGGCAGAGGGGGAAATGTATTGACTTTAAGACCCAAATGATGATGAATAAAGGTGAAAAAGAGGAGCTGTGATGTGAGATGTCAAGTAATGTGATAAATGAGGTAACAGGCCTATTGCCAGTGACTTCTTCAATAGCAGTGGCTTCACAGCCTCTCAAAAAGACGGCATATGGAGGGAGATCATACAACAAGTGAATGCCAATAGAGCCCAGAAACACTATAAGGCTCCAGAAGTAACAATACCAATCATGATTTAATTGACTGTGACATTGTTCTGCTTTCCTTTCCGAGAACCATCACCTTAACGTGGTGGAGAGGTTTGTGTGTCCCCATGACCCTGAGTGCTGTGTTGTCTGGAGCCTCGTGCTCCTGGTAGGGTCTCCCATGGCAAATTGGTCTCAGGTGAGGGGCCAGACTAAGAATGGTTCACAAAACCTCAATGGAAAACCATAAAAGAGGAAGAGGTACCCGGCCCGGAGGAAGCCCGGGGCCCCCGTCTGGTGCCAGGCCCAGACGGAGGGCCCGTCAGCGAGCGTCTGGTGGCCGGGCTTGCCACGGAGCCCGGTCGGGGACACCCCGAAAAAGTGACGTGGCACCCCCCTCCTCTCCATCCTGTGGGCTCACCACCTGCGGGAAGAACCGCTGGGGTAGGGTGCGCTGCCAC